>VZTD01002932.1:992702-1075326 GCA_013397725.1 Rhagologus leucostigma
GTAAACACTGTATTTTATTGGGCACATAATTTAAGGTATTACATAAACTCCACGAGTTCCAGGTGTCAAAGAAATATAGAAGCCCAGTTCACTTTAAAACAAACAACCCCGAACATGTCTGAAACAGGTGATACAGCTTTGCTTAGAGAAACTTAAATATTTTTGGGCTGAAGAATGTTAAAAAAAACATTCTTAGAGCATTTGCCTAATGAGAAATATGGAGATATGTGACAGAAAGCATCTGGTTTTCTACCAGAGAAGTTATTGGAGGAAAGAGCTGGTTTATTTACTCAGTTTGCCTGTGAAATAGTGAGATTATCTGAGTGAGTTCAGCAGTGCTTTTCTCTGTGCATCATTTCTGTGTGGACAGCTTGCAATGAAGTGTATCTTCCCCTTTCAAGACAGGATGGTCTAAATCAAGTATTTTGCATACACCTGCAAATTTTACCCATCACCAGCCAGACTGTTACAAGCATTATCCACAGAAGGATCATACATAGTCAATGGCAAACATAAAATAAGCAAGCAGCCAATACAACATTTATGAAGCTACATTATTACTAGGTGCTCTCTAGAGTTTTACAACCAGAAACTTGAAGTAGCCAGTTGCTGTTTGTTAGCAGACTGGGTTAAGTGAAGCCAGCTATTATGATTGCAGAATTTTGCTTTCATGTGCCTAAAGGTGTATTAAACAGTTCATAAACTGTAAGTTATGATATTAAGGCAGTAGTTAAAACCTGGTATTCTGTTATTACTGAGATTTTGTACATGTAGTGTCAGAAGACAGTATTTCCTCTAAAATATTAATGCTGCAGCATGGTACTTTACACTGCAAGTAAAGACAAGACAAGCCTTTGTGTCAATGAATACACAGGCTAACATGAGTACAGAAATAGAAGTGGAAGCCTAAGGGAAAACAGTATCACAAAATGAACAAAATAAAGTTAGAATTAACTACAAACACATATGCATAAGGGTAGTTAATAGCACTTTCTCTAGCTGCAGTGTGAATTTACATTGCTGTTTAAAAGGAAACAGAGGGCATACTTGTTAGATGATAAAAAATATATTTAAAAAGCTTTCTCAAGACTTTAATCAAGAACACACATTCGGAAAAAAATGGTCCAGAATAAAAGTTCAACTTAGAAAGCCTGTGGCTAAACAGTGAACGAACATTACAAAGAAAATCAAACTCCCTGCAAACGTGGTGCATATGTTGTAGCATTAGTATTTCTTCTTTAATGTGTTCAGAGATCACAACTGATGTCACACTGACATTTTTAATTTCTGCCTTGAGGACTTTTAAACAGAGATGCATATAATTAGAGAGCACTGAACAGACTACATCTTCTCATTTATTAGCTGTTCAGAAATACAGACCTTCACTGATTATTGAAAGTTCCAAAATATGACAATTTGAGACAAATCTATCTGGTTTCCATAGTGTAAGCCGAAATGAAAAATTAGAAACTGTGTGCAGACAAAAGATGTCAGATGCCAAAAAATGCATTCCAAGTAGGAAAAGGGATTGTCCATTTCAGATTATGTTCCTTGGCATCGTGAAATACTGCAACGCATTCTGAACAGCAATTAAAACTACCAACAACAACCAACAAAACACACACATAAACTAAAAAACCAAAACAACAACAACAAACCACAAAGCCTAGAACATGAAACAAACATTAAAAAGTATTCAGAATTATATATTAGGACAAGTTAATGTGCCAGGGCAATGAAGACTACAGTCAAAACATGCCAATTTAACTAATGCTGTAGCTGTTTCTGAATTTCCTTACCACTGCCACGCCACAACAATAGAGAGAGATGTGTGAAATCAGACCCTTGGACTGTGACCAGCTACAGTTTTTCAGTGACAGTCTAAGTTAAGTTTCAAAAAATAAAAAAACCTAGTAATACCAGCACACTAACAAGCAGAGAGAGATGTTTTACAACCAACACAACTATCTCAGTTAAGGGGTAGCATTTTATGATCTTTCATTTCTCATTATCACCCTCTAGAGTTCTACAATTATTGCACAGAATTATCAGTTATTTCCTACATTTATTTCCATATCACTCATTTCCTACATCTGCTAATGCACATTTTCAGAAGTTAAAAAAACCAAACCAACAAGAGCAAACAGACAAAAATCCCAACAAAAACCACCACCAACAAAAACCCCTAACATACAAAAAAAACCCAAACAAAATAAACAACTCCAACAAACCAAAACTGAGTTTTGGATAAGCTCTGTTTGAGAGCTTATCCAAACATTTCTACATGTTGAACTCATATAGAAAAATTAACAGCAAGACTGTCCATTCATCTAGTGTCTAAAAGAGGTACATGCCAATTCACAAAGCAATCAAGCAACTTAATGAAAGAAAAAATAAAATTCAGTGAGGTTATTAAACTGATAAATACTGCTTGTGCCTGTCAACATTCCTGAGAGAGTTTGATTACTGGGAGAAGTATTAGTACGATCTTTCCTTTTCTCACACTCTTTCTTAGGTATCTGATAGTGAACACTGATAGCGACAGACTACACTGCTCAATACACATCCAGTCTGCTGCAACGTGGCTGTTCTTGTAGTGTTACTTTCAAAACCTTATCCGTTTTCACTCTTACTATGAATTAAGCATATTTGGAAACACTACACTTGAAAAAATCACAAAATGTCATTAGAAATGTCCTTGCAATCACTTGCCTATGCTGAGACTACTTGTGGTTTCTGACAAGCCATCTTAGTTATAAGTACATTTCATTAAAAGCTTCACAGCTGTTGATCCAGACAACTTTTTATCGACACATGACACACAGACTAGAAGTGATCTGCTCAGTTTCCATGCAAACTGATTTTGCACCTTTAGCTCTGCACCTTTGTTCACAGGCTGTGATGCCTCACGGCCACACAGCTCCTACATTACTGTGCTTGCTGAAGGAAAGGTACAAACACGCACAGTGTCAGTGATGTCCACACGATAACATTTTACCTCTGATAAAAGGTAATGTTTTAATTTAAATCACTAAAACACTTCAACAGCTAAGTTCAGTGCATAAGTATTCTAAAGTTAAAAATTGTGACAACTGACTATTTAACTATGCTTTTTTAAAAATTTTGTTTTGATCTGAGAGCAGCATTTCATATTTTAAAAAAGATAGTTTTTGCTTGCATGGTAAGATCATCAGCATGGAAGCAGATGCAGTTTTTCTGCTGAATCAGATCCTAATTCACATCACATTTATGCAGCAGAAATGCTCTAGTTTTGTTGTACTATGTTACTGTATATTAAAACAAAATTGTAATCTTTTCAGTACAACAGATTTCCTTAAAAGACTCTCATAGGCAGGTTTGATCTTTATAGTACAAATTTCATTTCCTTGTAAGCTCTTACATTTATATTACTGCTTAACATGAACTCTCACTGAAATGTGACCTGACAATTTATATCTGTATTTATTCATGCTAAGCTTTCTGCTTGACAACTACTGAAAATGTAGTATACTCATTGCAGAAATAATACTTCCTGCTATTTCCAACAATGAAGGTCATACCAAGCTTCACATGAAAGGAAATGTAATGTTTCGTGCTTTTCAGTCGCGGCACACCTTTAAAATTCCTTGTTATAATCATCTATAGTGGAGCATTTCTGCAAACTGCTTTTTCTCCCTAACTCCCTTTTCTCTCTTTTAGATCAGGAAAATAATTTATGTATACGGCACAGATAGGGGAAAAATTAACAAATACACAGACTCAAAACTTACTAAGCAACACGATTAAAACCAAACAAACCAGACCAACCACTGAGGCTAAGGCCTGTCTGTGCCTGAGTTTCATTCACGTATTCTTAACCCATTAGCAAAATCTTACATTTTTGGATTATGCAAAGAAAGGATCCCAAAGAGAGCTATAAGCTGTTGAGCTTTGTGTTCATACTAAACCAGATCAATAAGTATAACTGCACAGCTCTAGTTTCACGATGAAAGATGTGGTCGATTTTTAATTCACTTTTATCTGCACCCTAGTGCCTCAGTTCCTAGCTTGTCATCAGTATGCACCAACCATAGCTATTCTGCTAATTTCTGCATTACACATTTGTACATCACACTTCCAAAGTTATTGAAGGCTTAGAAAAATAGATATTGCTGTCATGGAAAGACAGCTTCTGAAAATTTGAGTTTATTTTTCTAGTTAAAAACATTGGTTGCTTTCCTTTCTGTACTTTGAAATATGCAGATATCATTTGTGCTCTGTAAGTATGTTTCAAATGCTCTATTGTATAGAAAACGCTCTAATGTATAATTTAAAACAATAATATCAACCATTTGTACATCAAAAGTATTTATAGGATAGTTCTTAAATAAAAAAATCTACAGTTTTTGTAGACTAGTTACATGAAACACCTACTGAACATTCCTAGGGTGTATACACTTACAACAGTTTAACATATTTAACACAAGATCAATAGTTGGGTTGGGGATTTTTGTGTGCATGTTGTTTGCTTGCATTTTTTTTTTAAAGCTAAAAATTCTAGCTACAAAATGGAGCATTTTCTGAAGCAGTTACTCAATTCCTCATTTCTCAGTAAAGCATATTTTATTTGAAAATAATGATTTCAGTTCCAAAGCACATAAAATAAGAACTTTCAAATATTCACTCCAAGTGGCAGCATCGCAGCACAACTGAAATTACAGTATTTTAGCACCTGTAGCAGGAAATCTGTTAAAAAAAAAAAAAAATTAAAAGAAACACCATTCAAAAACTAATTCAGCTGCAATGTGAGTTTTGTGTCTGCACAAGTGGTACAAAATGTACTTTAAAGCCCCATCTTTCCCATCTTCCCCAGGCTCAGCTTCACTGCCGAATTCTCTCCCTCCTCCACCCTGCAGTGCAGGGTGACAGGGAACAGGGGCTGAGGTCAGTTCATCACACCTTCTCTGCCACTCTTCCTCCAAAGCGGGAGGACTGATCACATGCTTCCCCTGATCAATTTCAGGAATCCCTTCCAAGGGAGACCATCCTCTGTGAACTTCTCCAGTATGAGCCCTTCCACAGCCTGCAGTTCATCATGAACTGCTCCACTGTGGGTCCTTCGCAGAGTTGCAAATCCTGCCAGCAAACCTGCTCCAGTGTGGGCTCCTCTCTTGATGGTGCCACAGGTCCTGCTCCAGTGTGGGCTTCCCACAGGGTCAAAGCCTCCTTTGGGCACCCACCAGCTCCAGTGTGGGGTCCTCCCCAGGTTGCAGCTGGATCTCTGCTCCACCATGGACCTCCACGGACTGCAGGGGAACATCCTGCCTCACCATGGTCTGCACCAGGGGCTGCAGGGGAATCCCAGACCTGGCACCTGGAGTAGCTCCTCCCCCTCCTCCTCTTCTGACCTTGGTGTCTCCAGAGCTGTTTCTACCACATATTCTCACTCCGTTCTTCCCTGGCTGCAATTGCTCCTGCCCAGATCTTCTTCTCCCTCTTCAATTTGTTGTCCCAGAGGCACTGCTGCTGTCACTGATCGGCCCAGCCTTGGTCAGCAGTGGGTCTGCCCTAGAGCTGGCTGGCACTGGCTCTGTTGGACACGGGAAAAGCTTCTGGCAGCTTCTCACAGAAACCACCCCCACAGCCCCCCTGCTAGTGAAACTTTGCAATACAACCCAAATACAGTCACAATGTTGCTGTTTGGATTTCAGCTTCAGCCTTGAACTTTCAGCAGGTGGAGATAATTTCCATCAGCAGGACAGAGTCTCCTCACAGTTTTCACAAAAAAAATGTCCTTCCTGAATTGAGGGGCCCAGAACTGGACACAGGACTCGAGGTGTGGCCTCACCCGCGCCCTGTACAGGAGGACTACCCTGCTAGGACTATCCCTGCTCCTACTAGCCACACCATTTTTGATACAGCCCAGGATGCCTTTTTCTGGGCACAGCTGTCAACTAGCACCCTCAGGTCCTTTTCTGCTGAGCACCTTTCCAGCCTCTCTTCCCCCAGCCTGTACTCTGCCTGGGGTTATTGTAAAGGCAGAACTCAGCACTCAGCCTTGCAGTTCATCATTAATTTAATTTCAGCCCACTGATCCAGCCTTCTAGGTCTCTCTGCAGGACCTTCCTACCCTCCAGCAGATCAACATTCCTGCCCAACATAGTGTCATCTGTAAACTTACTGAGGCTACACTCAATGTCCTTGTCCAGATCATAGATAAGACTGGATGTAACCCTACCACCTCCACTTTCTGGGCCCAGCCACACAGCCAGTTCTTTTACCCAGTAAGGAGTGCACCAGTCCAAGCCATGAGCAGCCATTTTCTCCAGCAGAATTCTGTGGGAAATGGTGTCAAAAGCTTCACTAAAGCCCAGGCAGACAACATCCAGTCCTTCCCTCATCCAGTAGGTAGGTTACCTCGTCAAAGAAAGAAACCATGTGGGCTTAACAGGACTTGCCTTTTGTAAACCTCGGTTGGCGGGGCCCAATCCCCTGATCGTCCAGCATCTGGTTGCCATGTGATGACAATCAAGATGATTTGCTCCACGACATTCTCCAACACTGAGGCCAGGCTGACAGGCCTGTTGGTTTTCTGGATCTTTCTTTCAGCCTTCCTGTAGATGGCTATCATGTTTACTTGTATTGGCTCTGGCTGGGATGGGTTCTTTTCCCCTCAGCAGCCGTACCTTGCTGTGCTGTGCATTGGTGACTGGTGAGGTGCTGGTAACACAGTGGTGCTTTGGCTACCTGTGAGTAGCCCTGGCCCAGCATCAGCACTGTCCCCGTGACATTCTGCACCCCCACCACCAGCAGGCTGCAGCTGGGCAAACCTGGGGAGGGGACACGAACAGGACAACTGACTCAAACTGACCAAAGGAATACTCCATACTATATGAAGTCTGCTCTGATATAAAGCTAAAAGGCCATAGTCTGTCCTCCAGAAGTCCAAGGTGGCAGTTCTGCTGATCCGCCTCCTCACTTCTCTGAGAACCAAAAGCTCTATCATTTTGTAATCTCTGTGCCAAAGACAGCCTCTAACCACTGCATCACCTAGCACTCCTTCTTTGTACACAAGTCCAGCAGGGTGCCTGGACCCAAACAGCCCTGAAAGCCAAAAGCCTGCACTTCCATAATCCTGGATAGTATCTCGGCCGACACTTTTTCCATAGTGCCAAGTATCTTAAACGTAACAATTTCATAATCAACTGTGGTCAAGACAGCCACCAGTCTTCACTTCAACCATAAGACCATCTTTAGTTGCAAACAACAGATCTAGGAATGCACCTTTATCAAAAGCTATCTTCTATGTACTTCAGGAGCTTGACAAGCTTTTGGAGTGCGCCCATGCAAAATTTCTGAAGGACAGCAAGGACAAGTTCAACATCCTGCACCTGGCCCAGGGCAACCCCCAGTCTAACTACAGACTGGTGGATGAAGGGTCTGAGACCAGAGGAGAAGGTCTTGGAGATATTGGTGAATGATAAATTAGACACGACCCAGCACCATGCACTCAGCCCACACAGCCAAATGTGTCCTGGGCTGCATCCATGCTTTGCCTCCCAGCTTTGGGAGGGAGGGGATTCTGCCCCTCTGCTCTGCCCTGGTGAGATGCCACTGCAATGCTGTGTCCAGCCCTGGGGTCCTCAGCATGAGAAACACTTGCAACCTGTTAGAGAAGGTCCAGAGAAGGCAACAAAAACGATGAGAGGATGAGAACACCCCTCCTATGAGGAAAGGCAGAGTATTGGGGTTGTTCAGCCTAGAGAAAAGATGATTCTGGCAATACCTTATTGTGGGCTTTCAATACTTGCAGAGTAAAACATGAAGACTTTTTACCAAGGCCTGTGACAGAACAAGAAATTAAAGAGTAAACTGAGAAAGGGTAGCTTTAGACTGGATGTAAGGAAGACTTTTGTCTATAGGGGTGGTGAGACAGGCAACTGGAGCAAGTCGCCTGGAGAAGTTGTGGATGACCCATCCTCGGCAACATTCAAAGTCAGGCTGGATGGAGCTTTGAGCAATTGACCTAGTGAAAGATTTCCACACTCATGACAGGAAGCGGGTAGTGGTGTTTTGTATTTGGACTAGTTGTTATTTAAGGGTCTCTTCTAACCCAAAACATGTTCTTTTCATGCATTTCCTAGACCTCTTCAGGTCTTATTCTAGGTGGCACAGATAGCACAGACTTTAATCCATGACTAGATTTCAAATGTGTGCATTGAGGTCTCCTCACTCCATTGGTGTCATCAGGTCTATTAAAACATGTAACAGCAACACCTGTTAACTAAGCAAACAACTGTAAGTCAAGATAGCATTATGAGAATCATGCTTTCAAATGCTTTGCCATCCAAAAAGATTAAATTTGTTCAGCACATCCTAAAACATTACTTCATCTAAGACTGTAGTAAAGGGGGGAAAAACACAGATTTTAAAAAACTATCTTTATTTTTTTTCTTACATTTAAACAGGGATGTATTTCAGTTTTAGACATCCAGCCATTGTTTACTTCGTTACTCTAAACAGGAAGAAAAAGTATATAAATGCAAATCATATTGGCATACCTACATTAGTGCCGACTGCTTTACTAGAAGAAAACCTTCTTCCACATTAAAATCAAGCACTTAAAAAAATTGCTGAAAAGCAAGTGCCTAGATACTAGTCATTTCAGCAAATAAACAGCTTTTATATATTCAACCATTGTGAGTCCATAATATTCACACTGTCTTGTTATGGAGTTCGGATCATACAAACACTGTAGAGATCAAAAACCTCCAAGAATAAAACTCATCAGGTGTGTGAGAAATATACCACACGTACAAGCAACAAACTTGGTCAAGTACTACAAAGAAGGATGTGTTTTCATAAGAGAATAGGCAAGTGACCTACTTCTCTGCTCAAACAAAAACAAAGAAGTAACATCGTGAGTTTGAAATAATCAGTAACATGCTCTGGTGGAGTGGAAACTTATGACCTGTTATACAGCGTGTTTTTGTAGGCCAAGTTCAGGTTTTCTAAAACAAAAACTTAAGATCATGAACAGTAAAAATGACAAAGATCAAAGTATACATATGAGCACATAATATAAACAATAAAATACATTTTTGGCTCTTAATGAAAAATAAATTACAAAATACAATTAAAATCCTTGTACATGCAATGATTAATTCAAAGATGTACCTTTGCTTTCATATACATTTTAAATGCTACCACAAAACAGATTAAAAATAAATAAGTATGCCAAAAGACATCCATGGATAGAAAAACAATGCTACTTAGCTCTAGAAGAATTATAGAAAATCAGAGATAATCTGTGTTTTGGTCAATAAATCTGTCTACTCACTTCCATCTTCCACTGCCCTTGTTCAATACGTGGCAGTTAAACCTGACAAAACCACAATCATGGCTTTAAAAGAAGCATATATTTTTTGAAGAAGAAAATATGAAATGGGCTGTCTTGACTACAGAACTGTTGGTTTGTTCATATTGCAAGCACTTCATTGTACTGTAGAGAAGCACCTGACACATCCTTGCCATCCTATGACGCTAATGACCTTACACTGCAAGACAAGAAAATTCCAGGAAAAAAATATGAAGGAAATTTTGGATGCTCTGGGCTAGTATGCAGTGAAGAGAGAAGTCTAACTCACTTCCACTGCATTTGTTTTCTAAACAAAAGAGCAAAATAATTAACTAATATACCTCTAACTTTACATGGCACGTCCATATTTTCAAGTTAGAGATGCTGTCAATCATCAGCTACCTTAGTGAACATACAGGCTTTAATACTTATTCCACTTTAAACCAGATTCAATATTTGCTCTGTAGAACTCTTTTGAAGGTAATTCAATCTTGTTAACATTACGAGAAGTCAACTTAAATTATACAAACATTTGTATTCTTTGCACAAACACTCTTATAATTTCTACTGTATTGCAATTTTCATTGTAGGCAAAATAAAAGCAGGTTTTCAAACCAAGAGGATACTGGAAATACTTTCTGTTCATTAGTAGCACCAGCGTTTTGACAACTGTCAACAGTTAAACCAGCCTTCCCCGTATCACTAGACAGTGACAATTTGAGTACAGCAACAATTTGACGAACCAGTAATACTGAGGCGAAAGAAGAAAAACAATGCAACTGTCATAAAATAAATCTTAAGATTTTATTATTTTGCAATATGGTTGTGTACCTGTATTTTTCTTCTGTATTTCTGAAGAAAACTGCTTTAGATACACTGCTACAAATTCAAATAACTGATTTATGACATCCGTCTTCATCTAAGACACTGCTACTACTTCCTAGGAAAGAAGAAATACTTCTCAAGTTCAGTTTTGCTCAAGATACTGTTCATTTCTATCATTTCATTGGTCCGTATACTGATGGTCAAAGAAGCACTCCTATTTGACAATACCTTAAAGCTTTCAGAATAGATGAATTAAGGAAACAAGAGATGGATGCAGAAGAACCAAATCAAAGCACAGAGGCATGATATTGTTTCTCAGGGAGTCCTTCGAAAATCATGTTTATTATGGAGGTTTTTGCTTTGGGTTTTGTTGTTGGGTTTTTTATGATCACAAGACAACAGTTGAACAAATAAGCGTTTTCCCATGTTCTGTTTGGTTCTAGTCATTTGTTGCGCTGAATGGTTTTCCTTTTCCTCCGCTTGAATAAGCAGCAGCACCTGCAAGTGTGACATGAATTACATATGACATAAGAAGAAACCACAAAACTAAACTGTTTACTGTATGTCTCCTTTGAAGTATGTAGCTCAGGTATAGCCAGCACCACAAGGAACACATTAAGCTCTATTGCAGGAAATTGATTTATTAGAGAAAGAAACTGAAGTAGAGATATTTTTGACACATTTCACCTTTTTTTGGAAAAAATTATTAAACTAAAAAAGCTGTAATATAAGTAGCTATTAAGTTTAGAGTATTGTTAAGAGTATCAAAAGCACAGGTAGTATAGGCTGACTTACAAAAGCATTTTTAAGAATAAGAATATTCCATTACCTGAGTACCCATTCATATTAACTGGCAATATGCCAAATAGAAGCTTGTGCTTATGATTGTGTCACCTGAACTGTGCACTTAAGACACTATTGTTGCTAAAACAAGAAAACAATTCGAGCTTCCTTTGTCAACCAGAACTTGGAAAAACTTTCTCCAAGGCTATTCCACAAGATGTTTTAGAAGAAAATGTTCATGAACAATATAATTAATGTTCTGATTCAGTGCTGTGATAATACTACTACAGTGAAAAATCACAGCTTAAATAAAAGAACACTGATATTCTCTCTTCTGCCTTATTGCATACTACATGAATGAAACTGAAACTGACAAATACTGTGAATTTCACTTAGCAAACAGAGACAATCTGGAAGTACATGGAAGCACACTACAAAATGAAACAGTGGGAGGGAGTTAGATATAGATAATATAGAGGAGGACTGCAGAAGTCCAGAAAGTACTTTTGAAAAGAAACTAAAGAGGAAAGCAACAATAACACAAAAAAAAATTCATTGAAATTGTACTGTTAAGTTTATTTTAAGGAACTTCCAGGTCCTGAACACCACCTTTAAAAATAAAGCTTCACACTAAAGTGTTCACGGTGTGTGTGATCAAAACTGAATATGCAAGCTGTCTACTTTTAACAGAGCTTGCCCCATGGAGTTCTGTGGTTTGGTTATTGAATTCTCACTTGCAGCACTATACACTGACGAGTCTTAAACTACGAAGTATAACAGTAATGAAAATATAAATGTACTGCATCAAAAGCCTTGATCAGTATATCCTTAAGTTCACCAAACATTTTATATCACTAAAATTCAAAAGTAATCCAGATGATTTAGTTTGGAATACGGGAAAAGGGGAAAGCATGTAAAAATCAAGGAGAATAAGGGGCTAAAAATAAGGTTCTACGGGGGGTGAGAACAACATCCAAAGTAAGGGGAGACAGAAGTTACCTTCTCAAAATATCCAAGGCACTCTGTCGCTCAGTCACTGAAAAAGTAGCAGTGGGCAGAGGCAGACCAGAACTGCTCTGAGAGTTACATAACTTTCAGTAGAAAAAAACATTGGTTATTGATGAAAAAGAAGCCCAAAATTAAAATTCAGTAGGGGAAACTACATAGATAAGTATTTTTACAGCTAGCAGAAGTATCATACTGTATTCACTAAATTAAAAGTACTTCTTAAAGAAGAGACATAATTGGTTTTGAAGGGTAGTAGCCACTGACTAACTGAAATTCCCCCATAACTACTAACCTTTCTTTTTTAGCATTTGCCTATAACCATTAACATTCATTATCACTTAAGCTTTGAATTTACTTGTAGATGTATAAACTCCAATTTAGTTTGATTCGTCTTTCACCCCACGTATTTTATATATGTATATGCCGCATATTAAAGCAAAGGATTTTAGAGTGCTCCTCCCTTTCAACGTGAATTATCTTATGATCCTGTAGATGAGGAAATCATACCCTCAACTGTGATGGTAAATCACTCTTATACTTGTTCGAAATTAGCAGGCCTTAGGGAAAGCCCACAGAAAAAATTTGTCTTAATTCATAACATTAGCATATACAGAAGCCAGGTTACATAAGTAACTGTAGGAAGATGGAAGTACAGCAGACAGTTAATTTACATTCTAGAACAGCTACCTAGAATTTTAACTCTTCATTCTTTAAATAAATTTTAAATGGAGCACAACCCAAGTAGATCAGACTTCTTAAATGCTTAGGACTACTTGGATCCTCTGCAATTCAAGTACACTTTAGGTTTTCTTGCTTTCCTTATCAGAAAATTTTAACTCATCCTTGCTGCAAATCTCATACTGTCCTTTATTCCTTCTGCACAGCCTATTAGTTTGCTACTTCTCAGTCAATCAGAGAAAAAGGGCACTATGCAATGGTGAATCCAAGAGTTCTATTTTTAACCAGCATAAAGCAATGCTTTTTTAATCCTCTGGTCGTCTGGAGTTTGCATAATACTACTATAATGAGTATAATTTCTACTAACAGTTGTTTTGTTTGGGTTTTTTTAATTATAAAAACTATTTAACTGTATTTCAATTCAGGGAAACATCACTAAATGCTGAAAACTTTTATTTGCTGTGGGAAAATAAATATCTTATTAATATATAACATATCTAAAAAGCACTAAAAGAATGCAAACTCCATGATGAATTGTAAACCACAGGACTGTCTTGGAAATTTGAACTGAAGTACACTAAAACACCATGTATTTTTAAATCTAGAAGTGCTAAACTTCAAATTGGCTTCCAAGGCCAAATAAACATAGTTTTAAAATATATGCACCTTTACATGGGATTAAAACAGATCAGACTGTATTGCCTGACAGTAAATTTTATGAAAGAAACATAACCTTGAATGAGAGATCCATAGTGCACAATCTCTCAACGAGTATAATTCATAACAGAAATGTAGACTTGTTCTTAAGAATACTGTCACTAGAGGGTGTTATTGTCACTTATACATAATACAGATAGTACATTGCTTAGAGCCATATTTAAAGCTATTGATAGGTGCACTATCAAGGACTATTAAACCACAAATCTATTATACTATTCAATATGCATGCAAAATACAGAAATGATACGTTTTAAAAATTTCTAATTCTAGGAAAGGATTTTTTTAAAATAAAGCATTTAATGACTGCTAATCTTTACTCTAGTTTATGTAACATTTCTAGAGCAGGCAGTATAATAGCAATCTATAAAACTCAAAAAACACTGCACTTTTTCTGTACAATCCAAAGTGACCTTTGAGATATTAGTTAAGGTAGCAATCTCAGCATTACAGTTTCGAACACTTCTTGTCCTTCTTAAAACATTATCATACTTTATTTCCTGTTAAATGCCCTTCCTTCCACCATTTGAGCAGTTCCTTGGGCCAACATGGTAAAGCAACTTAATTTGTCATTTGTATTTAGATAGCTGTGCTTTTATATTTGCCATCAAGCATGTGGCAGGCACTTTACTGCAGGATTAGTAACAAGTGTTTAAAGTGGCAAAAAAGATGCAAGACGCAAAAAGGACAGATCATATAATCATTTCCTGTTTGCCCTTCTCTGCCTTCCCACAGAAGAGCCTTTTGGTTATCCAGATCACACATGCTTCATAGAAGCAACTGTTCTGATGGCTAGCAAACAGTAAAGACAGGTTAATTGTTCAGTGATAAATTAAAGACCATCTGTAAAAGATTATAGAGAGATCTGTAGATTCCCAAGTGTCGGGGCAGCACGGCCCCCAACACTCACAAACAAAACAAACCCACCAAAATGCCCCAAACCCAACACCCACTGCTAAGTCATGCTAGCTGCACAGCCACCATGAAAATGACATGGCATAAGATTTAGAATATATACTGCACATGAGTACATAAATATTTATCGAACAATAAAATGTTTGGTTAAATGTTGGTTAAAAGTCCCAAAACAGTAAAATTCTTACTGAAGAAAAAAACCCCAAACTTATCCTTTCTGATTTACAGCATTTCACTGAAATGGTAGCAAAAGTGCTAATATTCAGATAAATTACATTTGTGTTCATAGTTAAAATCATACATAATGGGGGCAATCCCACATGAGGGGCACCCTTTTTTAAATCTTTGAAATGAAGATATAGTCATGCTAAGTTTCTAAAACTAAAAAAACATCTAGAACAAAGAATGAAGCATTTCTAAAAAAGATTCAAGTTTGTCTCCCCAGAGTATGAGCAAATGTTAGAGACAGAAGATATTAAGCAAGAGAGGTTAGCTTTGTTCATACTTTCAGGTGGAAAAAAGATTATGAAATAGGCACAAAGTGAGTCTTTTGAGAAAAGTGTCTCCTTAAAACAAAAAATATCCATGTCACAGACACAAAGGATACTAGCAATCCCATTCCCTTACACTGTTCTGCAGTGTAAAACCTATAAACAAATGTTTATATGTCTCACAACCTCTTTTGACACTAAGCTTGTAATTATAATGTTAAAATGTAAAATTATCTAAATCTCCTAAAGTGTTGTTTCTGAAAAAATATGTGTACCTATGCATTGATGTTTGATAGCAAAGCTGGAGAGGAGGTCTGGGTGAGCGGGCATACACGTATGTTAATTACTGCCAAAATATAAAACAATTTCTACCCCCAGAAAAGCCTCCAGTGATTGAGGAAACTGCAGCTTAAACAGACAGTGCTGAAACAATTTGAGTGTTTCATACTCAAAAAAAAAGAAAATTAATCTAAGGAGTAGGACACTGAGACTAGTCATTTTGTCTGTAACAAAATCAGTTAGGAGTAGGCCAGAAAGGTCAAGGATAGCATATTTGTCCATTATGTACTCACATCAGAAAGACTGAACTTCTACACTTCTAAAGTAGCTGAGCATCTTGGCTCCTGAGAATTCTCTTAACTTTCTGCAGGTAACTAAGTAAAGCAGGTAACTAAAAATGGGTTTAATTGTGCTAAGCACCAACCAAAGTGTAAGAAATTTGATCTTTTCCTGTGTGTACGTGAGCTGAGCATAAGGGAAGTTATCACTGTGCTTATCTGAAGAGAGGGGACACGGAATTTATCTATGGGCAGCCTATCAACATCCTTGCACTTCTGGATTTTTTTTGTTTCAAATATATATATATATATACATATATATATATAAAAGAAAACTGTATTCTTGACAGTAAAATAATACAGTACTCTACAAAGATGGCAGCAAAGAATTTAGTTCTTCTCAGTGATCACAAAGCCAGTGCAAAAAATGGCCCTACAGACACCTCCATCCAAAGTTATTAATTACACATGCAAATAAAGCTTAACTACCAAATTCAGAACCTACAGAACAATTGCTTCAAGAAAAAACTGCACTTTGAGAAGTTTCCCTTTTCGTAAAAGTTAGGAAAACGGGTCGTACAAAGCCTGCTGCTACTCAATTGTTCTGCTACTAATGTATCCTTCATATTTGTGTGCCTCTATTTTACAATAAACTAGGTCCATACCCTTGTAAAATCCTATTTCAAGCACAATTATAAAATAAAACATGTTGGAATTCATACCGCCTTTAGCAATCAAGAATATTTTTCTGTACTATTTTGCAAGTCTAAGTTTACTACTCAAATATATAAACATTAGTTGTTCATCCCATGTTACCAGACCTTAGTATTTTTCCCTTTCATTACACTGTAACATTAAGAAACCCTGAAGTTATGTTTTAGTGATTAGTTAGAAGGTTGTCAAAGAATAATATTCTGGTATTTACTTTGTTTACAGAGATAACTGGAAAAGTTGAAACATTTGCTAGCATTTATTACTTATTCATGTGAGTTATTTTCTAGATGTTAATACACTAGCTGAATGCTACAATATCTGAAAAGAATGCTTTCCCCTTTCAAACAGAATAGAAAGTAAGAAAAAATATTGTAGTACCCATTAAAAAGGTTGACATAAAGTACATCACAGACTACACAACTTAAAAGCAAGCAGGATTTGAAGCAGGCAGAATAGCTCCTGAAGGTGGCTTTTTGTAAAAACAGTTGTTTCACAGAACTGAAATGTATTTTGTCATTTCTAAACAGATGTTTTATTTTTAAGTGCTCTGAAATTAGTTTTAAACCCCATAACAAGAACAAAGCTCCTGGGGCTATTTCTGCCTGCCTGTGCTGTATAACTCACCACATGTTCAACACTTTCTGGCAGCTATACAGAAAGAGAGTAAGGGAAAAAAGAGAATCAGAATACCACATAGAGGAAGAATTTTACATCTTTTGCACATGACTTTTGGTAGTCAGAACACTATCTTAAATATTTCAAAATGAGTTGAAATATCAAAAATGCATGCACTTCTCTAGCCAGCATAGCAAGGCATGTCTTTGAAGACTTAGCCTAAAAAAGCACAAGCTATAGGAACTCTACTATTTAAAAACTTAAAGACAAAATTAAATATAGCACTATAGTTTTGCCCTCACCAATGGCTATTCAATTCAGACAATATTTTCTGAAAAACTATATGAGAAAAATATTGAAGCAGCCAAGCACACAAGATCCAAAGGATATAAAAAGAAGGACATACTTTGTTTCATCCATTACTTCTACTTCTGCAGGAGCTGTGATGGGTGCATTTGAACGGCCTGCAGTTGGATCATCTGTGTTCAGTTCTCCATTTGTTGAGCTTACTACCTGAAATACCAAGAAAGACCTGAAATTATGCCAGTGCCAGACATACCTTTGTTAATTCCCAAGGTTACAATACATCTTAAAAAACCAGTAATTTTTGTTGTTTCCATAGTTATTTTTATTCCACTAACAGTATCTTTTCCAGGTTTTACTCTGGCATCGCTGTGCTCTTGTCATTTTCCTTTCATATCTATTAGTGGAACTGTCATCTACATGACAGACTCAAGGTGAGTGGACAAAGCAAAGCAACTCTGTGGATCAAGTTTGCTTATCTCCCCCACATCTCTTCAGAGAGTTAAGGGAAGGCACTAACCACTTTTCTGATACTAATTCAGTCAGTCTAACCCTATGTCTGCTCCTTCAGTGTATTTATGCTCCTTAGTTTAGGTCTTTATATTCAGAGTAAATATAAAGGCCTGATTCAGTTGTATCTCAAAGAACACTAATCAGAAAAGGGGAAAACTAAGACCATCTTCTAGACCTAAGAGTATAGATGGTGTCTGATTTTTAGAACACAAAAACACCTACTGCCAAAAAAATTAATAAAAAACATATTAATCTTCATTCCTATTAGTTTACTCTCAAATTCCTATGTAAATTGTTCAAGTCACCGTGAATGCTGTGGTTCTCTGCTAATATTTGTTCTGACTTTAAACCAAGTGGAACCCAATATTCTCTCTCTCAGTTCCTCTCAGCTTTTCTGCATGACAAATGGAGCCATTCCAGAGGCCTCTCTGTTATCCACCCCACAGAATATGAAAAGGAAGATGGTTAACTGGCTGTAGACAAGTATCTATCTGATCAGAGCTGCTGACAGCGGTAACTGACCCATTAAAGACTTGACTGACCCCATGGAGAGGTCTACTAGCCACTAAGTAGCAGCAACTGCTTGGCAAGGCAGCAAGCATAAAAATATCATTTTGGACAAATAACACAAGAGTTTCGAGAAAACATCTGCAAAAAATTGATCTGCTATAGAGACCAATAGCAGTCCATAATTCGAGATTATTACCTGTTGCCTGATAGTCAGAGATTAAGGTAAATGAAAGGAGAGGGAAGGAAAGTCAACACCATAACATTATTTCCCTCACTCTTCCAAGCTCTTCTCTTAATATAGCAGTTATATCTCATCTATTTATAACCAGAACTAAGAGTCTAGCCTATGGAGGTTTGTTTCGTGGTTCCTATTGTAACTAAGCACAGAGCTTCAGAAGTTTGCTGCACTCAAGGCATTTTCCATGCCATATGCTGACATCAGGCCAAGTTTTCTCCTTTCTCTAATTTCACTAAAATAGGAGCCACTGCCAAAAAAACTCTGTAGGCCTGTAACAAAATAAAAGATGACTGCGATTGCAGGAATCTAACTACTTAAATTTTAGTCAATATAAGTGAAGGAATTACGGGAGATTGGACTTTATTTCTGCAATGATAATTACATCAATGAAGTTTCAACGAGGTGCCTTAAGCTTAGTTTCATATCATTGGGCATGACAGAAACACTTCACATTCAGTGACAGAAACAGGTAGGAACTGTACTTTAACAAACCTTAAGGTGGTGGGGCAGGCATCCTGAACCAAACATCCTGGGTTAGCAGTTACTGGGTTTTACAGAGTCACAGAATATTCTGAGTTGTCATCATTGTCCATATTTACTGAAAAAGGGACTATAGTATGATCCCAACCACCTCATCAGGTATCTTACTGTGAAGATCATTTCATTGCGTCTTTTGAAATATCCAGAGTGGAAAAGTGCATCTGAAGTATTTGCTAACTAAGAAAGGAGTAGTCATAAAAATGTAAGGGTAAAAAAAATTTGCTCAAATTGCCCACCAAATGAGTTTGGTTTCAAAGGAAGCACAGAAGCACAGAATGGTTATGGTTGGAAGGGACCACTGGTGGGGTCATGCTCACATGGAACTTCCTGTGCATAACTATATAACTAACCACAACTACAGCCTGTACTAATCCATATACAGCAATACCACACAATTAATATTGTAGTCAACCTTGCCTGCAGCCCTAATAATGTAGGATTTCTGCTCCATAATCTAGACTTAAAAGGAACTTTTCTAAAAAGATCCTCAGATCCATGCTCAAGATTGAGTAACAGTGGTTGACGTGAAACAGAAGCCTTTGTCTTCAGTTTACTCAAATAAAAGTAGGGTATATCAAGAAAAAACAAGACAGGTACATGGCCCTTTCTGGATGGAAAGCAAATACAGTACAACTTAGCATTCCTAACTGTTGTAAAGAACAGGTCACAGTTTGCAGAGGCATTTGCAAGAACTCCTATTTTCTTCTCTTTTCCTAAAAACAAATGAAAAAATGTATGACTTTTACACAAATATCAAACACACTGCCCAACTATAGCATCTTCAGAGCTTTCACATGACATTCTTCTTCACACTTTTTTCGCAGGAGCACCTGTTCAATGCTTCACATCTACCTTCTTGGACAACATATTCAAAAAAAAGAGATCAACTATGTACATATCTTCATTTGAATTGAAAAATATGAAAGTAGGTATCTAAAACTTCTTCCTACATTAATAATATTGTATTATGTATGTGTTGTACTAATCTAAACTGACTTCATCTTTAAAGAAGGCAAAATCATCCTCTGCTGGGGTCAATGCACTACCATCTGGTAACAAAGAACAAAGATTATTGAAGCTTATTCTTCAAACTGACTTCAAACTTACTAGTTTTTCTTGACAGTGGTTTCCATTAGCTGAATAAATCTCTTTTCGAGACAGCTTTTGTCCTAAGTTGGTTTATTATTTTGACTGTTTATTTTAAGAGAATTCGAAACACTTTGTTGAAAACTTCACACCAGATAGCAAAAGCCTGTCCTGCCTTGCTCTGGTCAATAACAGATAATCTGTCTCTTTGATAGATACCAAGGAGAACGAGACCATAGTCCTTCCCACACACATACACACCCATATACATTCACCAAATACACAACAAATACTATCAAATGTAACTGTCTGTTGCATGACTTAGTTTAGATGGGAGGAATATGAAGTTCTTCTTTCTGGAAAGAGTTATGACCACTGAAAGCATAAGTGAACCAAAGTGTATATAGTATAAATCCAAAAAAAAGCATCAGTCATGCTTCTCCAGAATCACAAATGCCCTGAGTTTCACTCAAATCTACTACTGCTGAAAGCAGCTCTAGGAGCTCATCACTAAGATGAAGAAACAAGAAACTAACAAAGACTCGTACAAAGGAGCACAAGAGGTACGCAGGAGTGAAGTAGTAATTTCAATTCCACTGTCAGTAAGGCTACAGCTGTATGAATTTAATTCCATGTTACATCAGTAAAGTACTTTGCAATCTGACCTAAAAGAGCCTTTAATAAGTTAGGCCAATCATTACACTTTCCTCTCCAACTACATGCCAATCAGCTCAAAAATCTGCCCAACACAGGCAGGAAGATATGGGAATATAACAGAATTGAGCAAGAATAAGTCACCCAGAGGACATCGTGTGCACTGAAGGAGTGGTACATCAAATTCTGTAGCCAGAATGTACCACAAATAAGGCAAATGAAAATTGATCACAGTAGATCCAGATAAAAAGTTAAAACTTTAGGAGAAAGAAGCACTGATACATGAAACTAAGTTTGCTCTAAGAGAAACTTTTAATTTAATTTCTCTATGTGTGACTCAAGTTGGAATGGATTTCCCTTGATGAAACCAATAGCCTGACGAAAAATGCGAGGCCAATTCATCTCTTAGAAGATTTGAATATGACTATAGTGAAAAAATTAGGATATTTAAGTTATGGTTTTGCACCTAAAAATTCTGTTAACAAAATGTAGATGAACAACATTTTTCCCTGAATAGTCACAGAATTAGGTTTCAGAAAACAAATATTTTAAAAGTTTCAAATTAGAAGTATCTCAATATTGAAGATTAACTTAAGCTACTCACCTATTTCCAAGTGGGAGAATAACCACTAAACTGAAAACTACTTCAACCATTTTTATAACCTCATTTAAATTTAGTTCCTTTAAATTTAATCAGTTCTTTAAAAGTTTAATATGAAGAGCATCTATATAAAGAAGCATATGCATCACATTGGTCATTTCTTGCTACCCTCTATGCCATGAGGTAAAGAAACAAAAATTCCACCCACTAGCCATTAATGACACATTAACTGTGGAACAGATTGATTTCTTCTATACATGGTCCTCTCGAAGTTTGATAAGGGCCATTTACAACAAGACAAAGTTAAGCCTAAATACCAGTTCCCTAAATGGCAACAGTAAATCTTCAGCCTCTATACTTTGTTTTAGACTAGTATGTAAACTAATCTTTTACTTGCTAAGTTCAAAAACCAGTTAGAAAGTCTGCCATAAAAAACAAATTTTGCTGATTTTCATTACTATAATCACAACAAGGAATTGCAAAAATTTTAAACAGACATAGGAAAAACCCTTTCACTCCATTAAGAATCTCAAATTCAACGGAATTCTCCACTCAAATACTAAAGCCAGTCTACGTCTCTAAGCAATTCAGTAGTGATATACTACACAATCCTTTATTTTAAAAAGTTTTCAGTTAAGACAAAAGCATAAAAGTCATCACAATACCTTTTTAGTTCACAAAAGCTTAGGAAAATTGATTTGTTTCATCTAATGCTTTACTATCTTGACTTCTTGAAGGAGAGCAATCTTGCAACTCAAAACTACCAACATCAAATATAAAAACCCTTCAAGCAGTTCCTAAGCACTTTACTGGTAACTCTTTAACCCAATCTTTCAATCTAACCTCCTTTTAAAGAATTTCCCAATGGGAAAACAGAAAGAGATAAGAGGAAGATCAGTGAGTAAAAAAAAGTAATGGAACAGATTAATACAGTCTTTATGAGTGCACAGGCAGATTGTAGCTCATGCAGAGAAAGAAATAATTCAGTGTTGTACAACTGACATTTTGTGAACTGAGGCAAACTTAAAAAAAACAAAGGCACAAAAGAAGTTGTTGAATGAACTGCTAGGAGGTATGAGTCGATCATTAATAAGCCTACAGGAACTAGAAAGATGGACTGAGGTAAGTGGAAGAAAGGATATCTTCTCTTTACAACTCTATTTCCTAATACTATTTGAACTTTAACTGATACTACAAAGTAAAATAAGACATGTCTAAGCACATTAGGATGTTTTGAACACAGGCCTAGGGTCTGAGATAAATTAAATTAATGCAAAAACCAGAACAATATCTATTAATGAACAAACCTGTTTAAACCTCAATAGTTCCCACTTGAACTTATCATGACCTAGAGCATATAAATGCATGCTAATAAACATAATAAACATAAATGCATATAATAAACATAATAGCATGCATATATAAATGCATGCTAATAAACATATAAACACCAACATTCACTCCACTTGACGTTAGTATGTCACAGAAAAGAATCATTAGCACATTTTAATAATCTCCTAAAAAAGAACCTCAGAAATGACAGCAGTAGTAGTATTACAGATGACTAATAGCACTGACCTAAAAACATTCCACTGTCACTTTAAAATAATCTGACAGATTTTCATATCATGCAGAAAAATTGATAAAACTTATCTCAAAGATGAGCAATGGCTCACTAACATCACAGAAAAAAATATATACACTTTAATTTTCACCCTCAGACTCAACTTCTCCTTTGAACAATTTTCTGTGGAACTTTCAGAATTTGTCTCCTTGAAAGCAATTAAGAATCCAACTCAAGTAGCTAGCTAATGAACCAACTTAACAAACAGCATGATTCAGTTAGTACCCCTGCAACAAAGGGGTATTTGACAACAGCCAGCGGCTATGTCACAGCATAACTGGAGATATTATGTGATTTTATAAGTGCCCTTAATAAGGAAGCATGACCACTCCACAACAAAAAGCAACTCAATATGAAAACACCCTGCTGCACAACACTTGATCTTCAAAGGCACAGACCATGGCTGCAGTTTCGCACAGGGCTTTATTCATGTGGCAATCGCTTAGCCTCAACTGATCTAAATGATCTGAACTCAGACAGTCTGCCTGTATCGTTTGGGGAAAAAGAATACAAACACCATATTAACAGTAAGGAATACTAGTGTTACTCATGTTATTTCCTAGAAAATGTTCTTCCCATCCCCTAAGGGTATTTAGCATATTCTACAAAAGAAGAAAATTTCTTATAATTGTTACATTTTACCTGACAAAGAGTAAAACATTTCTTAAGTGTCACAATTGCCAACAGAGTCATATGATGACACTTTGAAAGTTCTACTAACTGTAATTTAACAAATTCAATGGGTAATTTTCTAACCTAAAAAAATGGGAAAAGAAATTTTGGAAGATACTTCAAACCCATTTTTGATTCCACATGACTATGCTGTTCCCAAAAGATAAATGATTACATTTAAAACTTATGTTATTGAGGGAACTATTGTAATTCAAGTTAGATATACACGTAAAGCTTTTTAAACACTTCTGAATGGGAAGCACAAAACAACTTTTACACTTTTCTTGATATACAGTAATCATTATCATCTACTAGATATTATTACATGACACATGACAGCTGTTTCTAAAGCAACAAAATTTAGAGAATGTTATCACACTAACAGGACCTGCAGCACTGTTTTCTGTACCCTGAACTTTTTATTCTTTCTTCAGGTCTTGACAATTTTTTTTCCAAAACAAAAACTTCAGAAGACACATATGTAACTTAGATTGTCATAATCAAAATGTAGCAGACGATTTCAACACAACACCCCCTGTCCCAATAAGATTTGATAAAGCTAAATCATTTTCATTTTAGACTCAAAGCTCAAAAGCTCATGTAGACTTCACAGCTGGCATTTTGAATCTTTCAGTATTAATTCCTTACGTATTACTCCAACTACTTCACCCTAAATATATTCAAAGAGCGAGACAGCAAAAATTTCAAGAATTAATTTTAAAAATTAAAAACAAACCAGGAAAAGAACTCTTTGAAGATGAAATAAACTAATAAAGTAAAAGCTGTTGGTTTCCACTTATTTTTTCACTGGTGTGAGTGAGGTATTGCCCTGGGAACATTCTTCTAGTCAATTATAGTTTGAATAAAAGGAGTAAAGTTTAAGCACACATCACTAAAGAGCATTTTAATTTGAAGTTTACTTAAGGAACAAAACACATTACTTGAGCAAAACTGAATTCAGCGAACAGTGTTTTTTAGTTGATAATACAACTAACACATTAAAAGTCTAAACTTCAGCTGCTTGCACTAAGGTAAGTATATATTCTGTAAAAAGACAGTTGAACTGTTTTAAGACTTTCACTAAGAAAGATGCAAAAAAAATTTCATAAAAAAAAAGTTCCATAGTTTTAGCACCTGTTTTAATTTCAGTTTGACAACTGAACTGTGAAGTAATAAGTAACAGCAGCATTCTGAACATTACTGGTAAGAAATCTTAATATGAATCACATGATACATTACAGGAAAGTAGTATTACGTAATGCAAAACAACTGATTTAAGTCACGCAAAGAAGGAGAAAATACCTGTACAGAGCCACCATGTCTGTCAGATGCCAGGTGAGCCCTCAAATGATGTGGATTGGTTTGCTGAGAGTCCCAAGCTGCCCTATGGTCTGTTGACTATCATTTTTGAATGTATTAGGATTCATGAAAAAGAAGAAAAAAATTTTAAAAGAAACAATTTATGCATTAATTATTATATCCTATTTTTAAAAAGCACAGAAGCACTACACACTCAATCCCTATATAGATTGCACTTCCACATTATCAACATACTTACACACGCCTTCATACACATTTTCATAGAGAGGTGAAGTAGCTAAACCTCAAAATTCCTAGTAAGAAAAAGCACACTAACACAACCCTGCAATTTTTCTTACGTAAATGGACACAGCTCTGAATTCCTAACATTGTTACCACCTTAGTCATTAGCCTGGTTTAAAAAAAACAAAAGTGAAAATGTTATACACATATGTTAGGACCGAAAAAGAGGATACAGTGCATGGAGGAGAGACAGCAAGTAAAGAAGTGTGAGTAGGGAGAAAATTCACTACTGATTCACTACACTGTAAAAGAGCTTCAAACCAGCAAGCTTTTAGGAGATATTTATGTATTTCTATGTATGTAGATTTTAACAAAGATCTACTTAAATCAATGTAAAAACAAAGAAAACCTAGAGTCAATTTTATTTTCAAGTTCTAATAAAAACATACTACAAATCATTAGATAAAAGACATAGTAATGCTGATAACCCTACATGAGCAGCTTACCTGATTTTTGGATTGTTGCAATCTGTCTCTGTGCTGATGTGCTTCTCTGTTTGAAGACATTGCAGGGTCTGAATGTATTGAACCCACTGGAGTAGGCTACAAATATAAATAATATGTAGCAACTGGTAAAAAAAATAAATTTCTAAGTCTCACCAAAAGTTACTGGTTTGTAATAGAAAATAATCTTTAAATCTGACAGTTTCAAATAACACAAAATTATCAGATAAAAGCAGAAGCTTCACTAGATATTTACTAATACCAATGAGAAAAAAAGCAAACCGAGACTTACAGAATTTAATGAAGTAGCAATCCTAAGTATTATCACACATTAATTTTCTGAAAGACTTTAGGCTGATACTTTTGCAGTTAGCAGTTAGGACATTCTGATGAAATCTGATAAAAAGCTTAAAGTAATTTTTAATGCTAAACACTGAAAAAAATATTTTGCAATAAATGCTACAATTCTTTCAGAGTCACCTAGAGAACTGCAAAGTGAAGTGTATCAACCGAAACTGATCAAAACAACACATATTAGCCCTCCCTTCCCCGCGTATTAAAAAGAAGTGAAAATTTTGAGAAGCTGAAGAAAATCCCATCCTCTACCCTTTCTTAAAGTATGTAAAGAGAGTGTTTCCTGAAATCCCAGATGCACTGCGATGAAATCTGAAATGAATGATGCAATTGAAATATTTCTTCATAACGAACTGACAAATATGTGGAGTATACCTCATATGCAGAGAAGTTACAGCTCTGCATTTTAAAAATACTGGGAAAAAAAATATCTGCAACAATGACAATCATCTGCAAAATTTTAAGCTCCTTCAACTCAAAAACCAATCTGAATTTCTACCACCTCATTTTGGATTGAGCAAAGATGCACTTTGATATTAAGGGTACATTTGGAAAGACTGAATATGAAACACTCAAGCCAAAGATAATGTTAGAACATGCATCTGCACAAGCTGTAATAGGAGCCTAGAGATGTACGTATCTGATGAAACTCAAAACCGATCACAGAAAAACCCATTATATTACTAACAGCTGAACTGTACTCACCAACTGTTTGCCAATCCAGTCGTATTCATAATCAAACATATAGCCTTTCCGATCAAGTAAGTCTGTGAAGAGCTTTCTTAAGTAGTCATAGTCTGGCTTTTCAAAAAAATCTAACCTTCTTACATAACGTAGGTAAGTAGCCATTTCCTCTAGAGAAATAAGAAATATACATATTTGCCATTATCTATTTTAATGGAACTCAAAAAAACCCCACCACCTTATTTCATTTTAAAGCAACCTGCACATCTCACCATAAAACCTGAACAGTTCTTCACCATGAATCTGCGAATTACCAGAAAGAAAAGTTACTTAATAGTAATAATGTTCTTTGAGATGCTGCCATATTCTGAGATATACTGCCATATTCCAAACATATCCAAGCAAGTGACACTCCACTAATTTTTCCTTTGCGTTACCTGTTGACATCATGTATTCAATGTTCCAATTCTAACGTACAGCGTGCAAAAAAGTGTGGAGAGAAATGCATCTACTTTCTTCTTTCTTTCCAATCAATTTTACATAGACTAAGGAAAGGTATAAAAAAGGGGTATACAACATAAATCATCAGCCTCCTGTCCACAAGGCATACTGTGGACGGATCTCCTTTCATTTGTCATGAGCTACTCTCAGCACACCCACTTTGCCTATCAATGGTATTTTGATTACTTTTCAAGGTGTTTTCTTATATTGTGGCAAAATCATGTCCATGTCATACATGTCCACTGTTCCAAGCACTTTATTACAACTTTTAAAAAACATCATACTTGCTTCTGTCCAATTTTCCAATACCTCATTGATTCTTCCTATAGTTATAGAGAACTAGAACTGACACCTGAAACTTACAAGTTATTTTAAATATTAGTTCAAGCTGTTTCTAATGTAGCTTGTTTTCAGTAGAGGTATGATACCAGATTTGAGCTGAAAAGGCTTACAGAATTGTCACTGTGAAGATACAAGTGCAGACTAGTTGATCACTGTAAGCAGTGTAGTATTTTTTCCAATGTTTCCTTTAGAAGAACCTATATTTGAAGAACAACAGCATTAGCCTACTGCTGCTTCAAAGGATAATTCTATCTGAGCCCAGTCGTGTTTAACTTATTCATCAAGGACTTGGACGAAGGGGCAGAGGCCTCCTCACCAATTTCACTGACAACACAAAGCTGGGAGGAGTGGCCGATACCCCAGAGGGCCGTGCAGCCCTTCAGAAGGACGTCGACACGCTGGAGAGATGGGCAGAGAGGAACCTTCTGAAATTCAGCAAAGGCAAATGCAGGTTCCTGTACAGGGAAGAATAATCCCATGCAGCAGCACAGGCTGGGGGCCAACCTGCTGGAAAGCAGCTCTTTTGAGAAGGACCTGAGTGTTCTGGTGGACAACAAGCTCTCCACGAGCCAGCAGTGTGCCCTGGGGGCCAGGAAGGCCAATGGAATCCTGGGGTGCATCATGAAGAGCAGGTCGAGGGAGGTGATCCTGTTCCTCTACTCAGTGGCTGTGTCCAGTTCTGAGTTCCTCACTACTAGAGAGACACGGAGCTCCCGGACCGGGTCCAGCGAAGGGCTACTAAGCTGATCAAGGGACTGGAGCATCTCTCCCATGAGGAGAGGCTGAGGGAGCTGAGCTTGTTCAGCCTCAAAAAGAGGCAACTGAGAGGGGACCTGATTAATATGTATAAATATCTAAGGGGTGGTTGTCAATAGGATGGAGTCGGGCTCTGCTCAGCGGTGCCCAGCAATAGAAGGAAAGGCAATGGGCAGAAACTGATGCACAGGAAGCTCCACCCAAACACGTGGAAGAACTTCTTTACTGCGCAGGTGACTGAGCACTGGAATAGGCTGCCCAGAGAGGCTGTGGAGTCTCCTTCACTGTAGACATTCAAGAACCACCTGGAAACAATCCTGTGCAACATGCTCTGGGATGGCCCTGCTTGAGCAGGGAGACTGGACCACATGACCTGCTGTGGTCCCTTCCAACCTGACCCATTCTGATATTCTGTGATCAATTACACATACTCTAATTTTAAACCCAGATATTAAGCAATTAGCTACGCCAGTTTCATTTTATAAATTAATACAAAACATTTTATTAACAGCAGACATTACCTGGGAAGTTTTCACACAATACTTCTATAGGAGTTGCTCGTTTAGTGTCTCCAATTTTCTGGTAACGTTCTTTTAATGTATCAGCCTATGACAGAAGAACAAACAAGCTTCTGAAGTTATACAGCTTGCAGACACACATTCAAAAAAACTCCAAACATGTCAATAAAAGCTGATGGATCTGAAAATAGGACAGAGGAAGATATCAAAGCCCACTACCTTTAAACCTTGCCATGGAAGACTTCCTCTGAGAAAATACATAAACATATGACCCAAAGCTTCCAAATCATCTCTTCTGCTTTGCTCTGAAACAAAATGCAAATATTATTAGAAATTTCAATCTGTGTAATTTTACATTATATTTAAAAAACTAGCCTCCAAATTATATAAAAATAATTGTTAGGTATAAAGTACTTGAAAGCAAATTGAGCATATGGGGGCATTCTTGTGTACTATGGACTGCCTTGAGAACACAGCTAAACCCAGAAAAAAAGCAGATGCAAATTGCAGGTATACTCACCTCAAGAGCACTTTAAGCAAACTATCTTGCTGTAAGAAATCATTCTTATTCTAAAATACATTTGACCCTTAAAATAGCATTTTAATTCCAACATTTTTTTGATCTATTATTTGTGAACTTGAAACAATTTCAGAAAGCTTCAATAGAAGTAATTTTTCCTCTACAAAACCCTGGAGAAGACAGTGTTTTCTTCAGGGACCCATCACGGAATTTCTGAGATTGAAGAAGGCTCCGAAGTACTATTATTTGAACAGAAAGCAGCATGTACATACAGCCTGCTATCATGTCTAGCTGACATACGAGCTTTCACAGAACACAATGCCTAGCAAAGCTACTATTTTTCATCTGCAGTAAAGCAGCGGCAGTCCTTCAAAAAGTTCACAGAAAGTTAAGGAAAAAGGAAAGTAACAAGTTAAACACAGTGTATTCAAAGTTTTCAAAGTACATTTCACATAGTTTTAAAATTAAATCAATCATTCTTGGAAAAAACTGAAGGTAATAGAGAATAGAAAGTCTTTAAATTACTAGCAGAAAACATCTTTTCATTTCCACCTGGCTTCATTCTGTATTGCTCTTGAAAGAAATGTTATGCATTTGTATTATGTATTGTAGTAAGAGGCAGTATTTATTCTAAATTTGACTTTGTCCCTGACACAAGGAAGAAAAACAAAATATTAACATTGTTTCTACTCAGTATTTCACAAAACAAAATCAGTATGCTTTGATAACAAGAGAAATGGAGCAGGAAGGTAAATGAAAAAAGGTTTGTTTGATTTTTTGAACACAGCAAAGTCAACAAAGCCAACCTGGCTCTGATCTGATCAACACATAATATTGCCATAAATATACTGCCTCTGAAGAACAATTTTTAATTTTCATATAAATAGAACAGTGTACTTACTACTCTGTTTCCTAGCCCTATCTTCTCATTTGAACATTGAATAAACACATTATTATCAAACGAGTAAGCAAATACCAAAAAAAGGATGGTGGTAAGATGTAGGCTACATCTAGCCCCTCACTTCATCACACATCTACCAGCCGTATGAGGCTCTTTCAGTCATTTCTCCTTCACTCATTCCCATGCTTCCAATTCCCTTGCCAACACTATTCTTGTTTGTGTTCACTTCTCCACTCTTGTTGTCCACTGCTGCCACTCGTTTCAGTGAGGGCCCTCCAGACAATTTGGTCCTATTTGAATTTCTCTGCCTACCCTACAACATCCCACTTGCTGACCACATACTATCCTGATACAGTCTCATAGGTTAAGAATAAAGCAGGAGTAAGCTGCAGTGTTCTATGCCTGACAGGTTTCAGTGTGTGAAAGAAACGTTAGGTCCAGCTGCTGGCAGAAATCCTGTGCTCTTTATGAGGTAGGATGAACGTGCAGAAAGTCACCACTCCAGGGGCAGCGCTCCTGACAGACATCTTGTGCAATGCAGTGCATTTCAGGTAATGCAGATCAGTGCTAAGATGGTGGCAAAGCATACAGGGATGTTGAAAGCGTGCAACACATGGTCCATCTCTGGGCAAGACTAGAGTATGACCCTTAAAAATGTACTGGAATGTTCCATTTGGTCTTTGCTAAGCAACAATAATTCCTCTCTTCCAATTAATTTCTACGAGTTATGCCGATAAAAAATTAACCTTTTCTCCTTTAAAAAAAACAGCCAAAGTAATGGCATCTTATTGAGGCAATTGCTCTTTTATAGAGTCCTATCTATGAAACTTTTAATCTTTATTATTTCAAATTCAGGTGTTTTGTGGTGGTATTTTGTTGGTTGGGTTTTGGGGGAGTTTTTTTGGGTTTGGTTTTTTTGTTTGTTAGTTTGTTTGGTTTTTTATTGTTTTGTTTTTTAATGAGATGTGGACTGTTGGCAATATTTCTGTAGGACAACAGACATTTCTTTTGGAACTAGGATAGAACATTTAAATTCACAACGCCATCAAAAATACGCTGTGGGAAAGGATTTTGTTTTAATTGGGGGACAAGGATTGTTATTTAGAATCCACTCAACTTCTTCACTGATCACTTTGGAGCAATTAAGAAACAGTAGTCAAATATCCTTTCCTATGGAAATCTTCAAGATGAGCCTGAGTAACAGGAAACACAAAGACTATATTGCTATTATTCAAAGAAGGACATCCAAAAACTGGAAAAAACTAGCAGTGGACTGGACTAGCTGGAAGACAAAAGGATTTCAAGCATCAGCTGGTGGAAGAGCTGCTGATGTATGCAGATCCTACTGCATCATATTTTAATGAGAGTGAGAGGATGTGTTGCCTAAAAGGTAATACAATCGTAAGATAACAAATACACAACAAAGCTTTAGGGCACATGGTTTCCTCTCTCACAAAGAGATCATCTGAAGCTAGCTAAATTGGTAAGAAACTAATATTTGTTATTTAGCTCATAAACTACAGACAATTATCTCAATTCAAATAGGCTGATTTAAATAAAAACTAGAGCTTCATTCAGCAGGCTATCCCCAGAAATTATCTTTTTTTAGCGTAAACAATTAAGTAACCATAACACAGTTTAAACGACAGACATTCAGTAATGTCTGTTTACTAAGCATCCAACTCCCTAAAGAAAGTATAGGAATGCTCTAGCGGTAGAAACATATTAGCTATTTGGATCAGAAGACACAGTATTAGTTACTGAGACGATGACATTGCTAGATTCAGAGACGGGAAGTGATTACCTAGCTTGAACTGTCAGTTCTTGAAGTTTAGCAAAAATAAATTTGAAGTCCAGAGTCTGTAGTCTTACTAAAAATTACTGGATTTCATTCAATAATATGAGGGAAGAGAGCCTTTCTTCCTGAATAAAACCACGAATCCTCAAGTTAATGATTCTGATTCATAAAAATTAAGTTGCATGCCAATTTTATCATAAGCACACACTGCATGCCATACTGTTGTCTTAAGAATAACAAAGACTGAAAGTAAAAAAACCCTTATTTTCATTTATACCTTTCACTAAGGGTGCAAAGATGTATTTATTGTTTTTATTAGAAGCACTGTTTCATATAACTGTGGATTTATAAGGTTAACTTACACAGGAAAAGAGATTTATCTAAAATAGCTAAAATTCTGCCCTGAGGTCAAGTGATAATTCAGTGAGTTTGAAAAGGAAAACACCAAACTTTCTAGAGGGGAACCCGGGTCTGGGAAAGGACCTCATCCTGGCTTTCAGTTGCCACTGGCTCAGTGACAAGTGAAAGTTGCTGTGTCTCTCCTGTAGAGCCATCACCACAAAAAAAGACTACACAGGCAGAAGAGATTTTTTTTTTGAGCTACTGTAAAAACTCCAAGATTTAGTCTAATAAAATTTTAGGACCAAATGTTTATTTTTCTTGCAATAAGAAATTAATCAAAATTGATCCAATGTAGAATTATTTGTTGATGGTTTATATTACAAAGGAGTCTGGCCCCTACAAAAGTGATTTTAAATCTTGAACATATGACAGGTCTGACAGGAGAGTACATGTACTAAAGGTAAGAATGCGGTTCTCCTAATTTTGTTTGAGGATACATACTGTTTAAAGAAATTGGCTTCATTTGGCCCTTCTATTTACATTAAGAGCGGAAATGCTTCATTCCCAGAAGAGTTTCAGGTATTCATTGTACGCTAACTAACCTCTGCCTCTTCAATAATTGAGCACTACCATGAAAAGACCAATACAATCAAGGATATGGGTTGTTCTCCAGAGACCATTACAGATGGCTAGATTAAAGTTATGACTCCATGTGACTATACCTTCCGTAGCCAAATAACTTAGACAACACTTTAAGACAGTGTTTTTCTGAATTTAGGGAAATCCCAAAATAATTACCAATTTACATATAAAGCAAACACAGAAAAGTGGACTTTTACAGATACAGATTTTTGTCTTCCTTAACCTCTCTTTCAGAATCTACACTATCTGGAATCTCACTTTACCTTCCTGAAAGTAAAGTGAACTGGAAAAGAAGCACAGAGTTAATTTTATCCCTAAGCGAAATTATCTTATGGAAAGGTAGGGCACCACCTACATGCTAGTAAGGGCTGCAGAGTATTTGTATTTCCTTCAAATAGCTCTCTGAATAAAGCCACATTATTCTTCACATAGACAAAATACCTCCTATTCCATATACAAACTCCTAGCTTGGCACAAAACTACCAGAAATCTTTGATCAAGTGTCTCTTCTGAAAAAAAGATTATTGGCTACAGGATGTTCAGTAACTGTGTGTTTTCTATATATACCTTAAAAGAGTGGGCTTTGGTGATTTTGTGGAAGTTTTGATTATGCATTTAGAGTCTTTCTAATAGCTATGCATTTGTTACGATAGTTTTAAGTACTATGGATCCTAAAACGTAATTTTGATTCAAGGACAACATTCTTCCTTATTCATATGCACTAACAGATAAAGCTACAGTTCAATAGAGACATACTGAAAAGCAACTCGTGAGAGAATGCAAACCTGACAGTCTCCCTCTTTATTGAAAATATTTATTTGTTATAAGGGTCAGCTATCAGACCATTCAAGCAGCTCAGGAAATTATCTACCAACTAAAAATACCACCCTAAAAAATCGTCTTATTATCACTATTTTCAGTGCAACCCGTATCCTTTATGCTACTGTCTCTGTAGACACAGAGCTTGAGGACCTTCAGTGTTCTATATGTCTCACTGCATGAATTTAAAAATATATTACATTTTTGGAGGAATATCATAGAGCATAAAAAAACTGTTGGAATGGAAGGATCCAAGCTCTTTAGGAAGGCGAGGCAAGGGAGACCAAGAGGCGATGTCACCCTCAATGGCAATAGCCAGCTGAGTGCATGGAGTTCTGTCTGGAGATGGAAGAGGAGCTGACTGAGAGCTAGTGGGGAAGGATTAATGGGAGGGCAGCCACAGGCCCCCAACCAGGAAGACGGAGCAGCTGAGTCCTTGTGGTGGTGCATCCCTCCCCCACCCCTTCCAGGCCACACTGTGACCTGAAAAATGCTCATTAGGTCTCGGCTTTGACAAATAGCACCTGGGCTCAGCTTCTCTCGAGCTTAGCAGAAACACTCTGCTCCCAGGAACTCCTACTGTCTAAGAAGCTCCTGTTTTCTTTATGAACAGCCTTGGTAACTATTTTTCTTCCTTGCAAAGCATAACATCCCTGTTCTCACACTTTCCAAGAAAGAGTGCCAACCCACACTGTGGCCAGGATGAAATACTGCCATGACTAAAGCCCACTCTCTTGTGACCCTATAAACAGTGGTCCAAAATGAGAACGTGTGAGTTCTTCTGGACTGCAGAAGCTGTGACCAGCAACCTCCCTCTGAGCAGGGCCTCTCAGAGCCCACAAACTCTCACGTTTGCTGTACTTGGAGGATTGCTGAACAACAATGAATCCTGGGCCAATACCCCCACTTCTCGAGGCTCAACTCCTCTTCAATGAGGAGATGGAAAAGCACGCAGAGTGAGTATTTCACTGCCTTCAAGGGGAATTTTTCACAAGTACCGTGCACTGACTGTGCATAAACGTACACATATACTATAGCAAATTCTGTGAGACATACTGCTCTCTTAGATGTTTAAGTACCTTGGATATCGAAGCAAGTTAGGCCTGTAAGCAAGGTTAAGTTATAAGTTAGGTTAAATGCTGTTGTTATTCCTACGTTAAATTATTAAGTTTAAGGTATAAGTTAAGTTTAAGGTGTAAGTTAAGGTTAAATACTTTTGAGTGCTGTTAAGCTTTTAGGCTGTATTCCTTTTTATCCCTGCCCTCACCGTCCTTTTGTCACGTGCACCTAAACATACACACAAAAACCCCTAGATAGTTCTTGGTTCATTTCTGTTTTGATTTACTGGATTTTGCTGGGTTTTGAGTGTCTTTCCCCTTTTCCTTGTGTGCCTTAACTGCTCAGTAATTAGCAGAGTGAATCTTGCCAAAGAACTTGTCATGCTATTGCTTAATACAAAATCAGTTTTTTACTGATACTCTTGCTGATGTTTTTTCAAGCAATCTCAAACAGTCATTCGCAACAGTCATCTAGAGATATAGAGGAACCACCTCATGTTCACAAGCCCTGGTCCTCAAGAGGGACTTCAATCCCTCTGGTATCTCTTGGAGACAAGATAGAAGGGCATTAGCAATCCAGTAAGTCATCATCGATGATAACTTCCTTTTCCAAGTGACAGAGAAACCAAAAAGGAGAGGTGCCATGCTGGACCTTGTGCTCACCAACAAGGAGAGGCTGGTGGGGAATGTGAACCTCAAGGGCAGCCTTGGTTCCAGTGACCACAAAATGCTGGAGTTTGAGATCCTAAGGATAGTGAGAAAGGAGCAAAGCAAGCTCAGTACCCCGAACTTCAGCAGAGGCAACCCGGCCTCTTTCAGGGATGTGCTTGGCAGAGTACCATAAGATGAAGTTCTGCAGGGAAGTAGAGCCTTAAGAAAGTTGGTTAATATTCAAGCATGAATTCCTCCAAGCCCAGGAGCAATGTCTTCCAACAAAGTCAAGCAAAAACCATCAGGAGGCCTGCACAGATGAACAGGGAACTCCTGCATGAATCCAAAGACAAAAAAGGAAGCATATAGAGAGGGGAAGCAAGGACAGGTAGTCTGGGAGGTATACAGAGAAATAGTTCGAGCAGCCAGAGATCAGCTTAAGGAAGCTAAAGCCCTGATAGGATTAAATGTGGCCAGGGACATCAAGGACAACAAGAAAAGCTTCTATAAGTATACTGGTGACAAAAGGAAAACTAGGAAAAATGTGGGACCTCTCCAGAAGGAAACAGGAGACCTGGGATATGGAGAAAGCTGAGGCAAAAAATTATTTTTGGCCTCAGTCTTCCCTGGCAAGTATTCCAGTCATATGACCCATGTCATAGAAGGCAAGGGCAGGGACTGGCAGAATGAAGAACTGCCTGCTGTAGATCAGGCTGGAGCCCATCTAAGGAACCTGAAGGTGCACAAATCCATGGAATCTGCTGAGATGCATCTATGAGTCTTTAGGGAACCTCAGGTGAATACACTACCCATTACATCCAAGAAGTCATTACAGCCCAGTAAAGTTTCCACAGACTAAAAAAGGAGAAAGATAACCCCCATTATTACAAGGGAGGAAATGGAAGACATGAGGAACTACAGGCCAGCCAGTCTCACCTCAGTGCCCAGCACGGTCATGGTACAGAACCCCTCGGTAACTATATTGAGGGACATTGAAAATAAGGAGGTAACTGATGACGGTCAACAGCTTCAGTGAGGTGCTGGAGTACGGCCACTAAAGAGCAACAAAACTGGTGAAGGGTCTGAAGCACAGATCCTATGAGGAGCAGCTGAGGGAGCTGAGGGTGTTTAGCCTGGAGAAAAGGAGGCTCAGGAGAGACCTTATCACTCTAACAACTATCTGAAAAGAGGGTGTAGCCAGGTGGGGGTTGGCCTCTTCTTCCAAGGAACAAGGATGTATTCATTCACAACAGGAAAAAGCCTCATGTTGTGCCACAGGAAAGTTTGGATTGGATACTAGGAACATTTTCTTCACCGAAAGGGTTCTCAAGCACTGGAACAGGCTGCCCAGGGAAGTGACTGAGTCATCACTTCCAGAGGCATGTTAAAAGACTTGTAGATGTGGTGCTTAGGGACATGGTTTAGTCGTGGATCTGGCAGTGCTGGGTTAACGGTTGGACTTGATGACCTCAAGGGTATTTTCCAACCTAAGCAATTCCATGGTTCTGCTTCATTGATAAAGCATCTTATTCCTGCCTGAGAAGTGTGAATGGTTTTCTCATTTGCCATATTAACAGTTATACTTACAGTTAAACTGTAAGCATTGTGCAATGTTTTTATGACCAATTCAAAGAGTACTCTAATTAGCGATTACCATGCAGTGATAAGCAACTGGCTTACACAAATTCAAAGGGGTCTAACTAACTTATAGAAAACCTTTCTATAGCTGGCATAAGCAAAGATGAGTGCTCATACCTTTTTAAGGTGAATTTATTCATTCAATAATAACAACAACTTTCATCTTTATAAACATCCCGACATTTCTTTAGCTTGCTGGCAAAACCTGTAACTACTCTGACAAAGCATTATTAACAGCGTAAGCACTAAAAAAAAAAGTCAAGAAATCAGCATCATATCTAAGCTACTTTATTATTTTATGGTGCATTTCAAAGAGATCAGAAAACTAGCAAGGAAGCATTAAAACCCATGTTGTTGCAACCTATCGGTTTTACTGTATTTTATAAGCACATCTATTTCCTGGACACCTCACTCTGCCATGCTATACTTATAATGTGAAAGTATTATGATACAAAAAGGTACACGTCATCTTTCTTTTAAGGATATCTAACAAAGAGGACAATTCCCAAGACATGATCACGATGATTACGGATTCAAAAAAGATTATTCCCATAAACAGTATTTCCATAAAAACAAACTATATTTTCCACAATATACAAAATTTGCAGTTCTTAATTACTACAGACTGAGAAAAATTGTAACTTGAAAACAAGATGGTTTATGACAAATCACAGCTGTTTCTGTACCTAAAAAGCACACATACCTTTTCCTAAATGTGTATTTATACTCATGTATCTAGCTGTTCCTGTAAGGCTCTTGTGTTCTCGATATGGTATGTGCTTCTTTGTTTCTGGATCTACGTACTCCTTTGCCAATCCAAAGTCTATAATGTGAATAATTTGCTGGGTTTTGTTTCCAGGTCGTCCTATTAAGAAGTTCTCAGGTTTTACATCTCTGTATATCAAGTTCTTTGAATGGACATATTCCATACGAGAAATCTTCAATTAAAAAAAAAAAAAAGAGACAAAAAAGTTTAGTTTAAGCTTCAGGTTGCCACACTAAAATGTGTTAGAAGCTAAATATCTTACATTGGCTTTATATTTAGAAGAAATCACCCCTCCTAATTTCTTAAGACCAAAGGGATATTGTTCTTAACACAGTATTTCCCAGTTAAAGTCAATGAAAACTGTACACTTTCCCAAAGCAGACACACCAGTTGGTGTATTGGAAACCTTCACATTGGACATTAGTCATGAATCTTGTATATAATAGAAGTTTTCGTCTCTAAGAACAGCTGGCACAAGCATGTTTTGTGTACACGAAAAGCAAAACCAGAAATTATGCAGCAAAGCTTGATGTAGATCTATTACATACTAAAGGTACAAATGAGAGAAGCACTGAAAGTTAATCACTGTGCATATAATGTCCATTCTACCTGGACTGCTTTCTATCAAAATCTCCATATTCAGCAAGGAACAGGAAGTATTAAATAAGGCTGATCTTTGGATCTGTGAGGACCTGAGCATTTTTAAAGAAGAACTTGGTCATTTCGGCTGTAAATAAGTTCAATGTGTCTGTATGTCAGTAGTTGGAGGCCTGTTACACAATTACAGCCATGTTTTAAACAGCTATTTTTAACTTTCACGGGTAAAAATATCACTATTTAGGGAAGTGGAAATCTGGTAAACATGCACAGCCTTAACGGTCCTTCTTTCCACTTCCACTCACCCTTAGGTCAGAACCAAATAAGGAAATCTTCAAAAAAGAGAATAATTCTTCATTGAATAATTTTGTGCTATAATCTCTGGAAGGATTTGCAGAATTTTTCATTTGTCTGTTTGCTTTCTTGCTTATAAGAATGCTCATGAAAAAAATATTTATGCTATTTAGGAGTCCCATAACACAACTGCTTGTGTGGGCTAAAATTATTTTTATTTCTTTAAGGTTTTCTTTTTTGAAAGAGTATGTCAAACTAAAATTCATGATTTCAGGTTGTGATGAGAACTCAAAAGACACCAGTAATTACATCCATGAAATGACTTGAAAAACTGGAACAAAATAAATGAAAGTAATATAAGAGTATTCCTGCTAAAACTGTATCACAAGCAGTTTAAATACCAACACCAATTTAAAACATAAGAAGTGCAAATCTCCTAAGTGAAATAAGCATTTAATCCATTGACGACTGATTTAGTTATTCTAGTGAACACTCAAATTAACATCTATTCTACTTACCAACTGTATGGCTATCATAAGAACGGTTTTAAGAGAAAATGTCCTACCACACAAGTCAAATAAATCTTCCAGACTAGGTCCAAGTAGTTCTAGCACCATAGCATTATATTTGCCACATGGGCCAAAATAATAAACCTGAGGTATTCCATCTGTAAAACGAAAATACAAAGCAATGATAAGGGGTTAAATAAGATTAATGAACACACCAATAAAATTCCTACTCAATTTCAAGTTGATCTTAAGATAAAAATACGTTTTTCACATAAAAGCAAAAACCTCATAAAAACTACAAGTAAAAGATACAACAGGAATGCTGAAGACAGTCACAAAATATTTAATGAAAATGGTACTATTATATATTCGACTTGTGAAAGACATGAAGATTTTTATAAAAAATTAAAATTAGAACCTCTCTATTAGGTTTTGTAACCGTAAATTGAAACAGGGTTTTAAAATGCTATGAAGAAAGGCTTAAATATGCTCTTTTACAAAAAAATACACTTAAATTTAACTTTTTAAATTAAGACTATTCCTACCTTTAGAAATAAAACCACCTTATTATCTAAAGAAATCATTAAAAAAAATCAAAAAGAGGTTAATGAACCCGAGAGTTTAATGATATGTTAAGTTTGGGTTTTATAGTTTTATATGAACAGCTGCCTTAGGAAGACAGGCAATCCAGAAGTTTGAAAATACAAACAGTTAAAGCCTTATGATCCAATTTTACTTCCACCTTTTTGTACAATATGCGTTCTGTGTCTAATTAAAAATAACTTGGTATCATTGCTTCTAATCATCTGGTACTTTTCCACATGTACAGGACATCTTCCTCATTCAGAAGAATAAATTTTGTTTACTTAAGGAAGCTAATTATTCCAGATTTTGGTTTTTTTGTTCTTCAGTATGTATCCTCTGTTTCATTTATTCCAAATATTCAATACTCTGAAAATGTATTCTTCTTTTCATGTGAGCTTTTTCTACAATGTCCACTGTTACAATACTATACTACACAGAAGTAGTATTTTCAGACCTATTTTCAGACACCTCAATGAAACACTGGATTTCACCTTCATTCTCTGTAGGACAAATTGTAACCCTAACTCTGTGTTTTCTGAGGTACATAAAGCCTTCAATTTTTGATACCTTACTGTAGTTACACTTACACTGAGGGCTCAAATTTGTAATTTTATTCACTACAGCTTTGGGTAGAAAAAAATTTTAAAAAACCCTGTTTCAGCAAAACTAAAATCAAATGAATGCACTGTTTTTAAGAGGTTTTTCACTGATCTCTTTTCCTACAAGTCAGAATAATCAAAGAAGAACCCCTAAAAATCCAGTTTAACTGTTCAATTTTCAGAAGACTTGAGCTTCAATTTATTTTTAAATATCTATCATCACACACATCTCTATACTAATATACTTAAAATGCATAATCATACCCACTTCAGAAAGACTTTACGGGAGTAGCTTATTGCTACTAATGAAGAAGCATAGAACATAGCACATTCTGTATCAGAATATGGTACGAGACAGTGTTCTTCAATTTAAAAATATCATCCTGAATTATCAGATAGACACCTAAAACACTTGATCTTCTGATTAGATGAGAATTCCAAAACATGCCAAAATTGTGTTTAACATGCTATAACTTCTGCACTGTATATAGAGCATCCTGTCTAAAATTACCCATGCTGACAAAATAATTTTATATTAACAGTTCAAGGTACTAGAAGTTAGGGGCTTTGGTTCATAATCAAAGCCCTCTTAGTGCTTTTGCTTAAAAGCAGTAAGTGAATATCATTCTGCTACTTACATTCTTTCTTTATGTCTCTAAATCTCCAGAAGTGAGAAAGTAGAATGCTACTAATAAAAATGTATATGAGGCTTTTTCTCTCACTAGAGAGAGATAAATGTAAGCTCTCTTATATACCTTTAAGAAATATTGGTTAAGTTAAAAACAAAGAAATCAAGTTTTAGAAAATTAAGAATCCCCTATTTTGTTGACAAGATATTTCACTACTTATTACCAGTTAAGAGGATGTACTTTATTTCCATTTTTAATTACTCTAGCTCAAACCACTGAAGAATATAAGAAGGAAATACTCTGAGCTTGTAAAATGCATCCCAGTCTTCTTGCTGTGAATTTAAAGAAGTCACTGGTCTTACGTTTCTTGACCAATAACTAATTTGATTACCATCCAATCCTTTGTAGTACCTTGACAGATGATCTCCCCATTCTCAAAAATCCTTTTTAAAAAGAACTACCCCTCCCCAATTACATGCAGAACTCGATGCTTGTCACACAAATGTCACCTAAAGTTACATGTAACTTCCTGCTCTTCCACCAAAGAAGAAACTTACTTGTGGCCAAACAATAGATTCACATACTCCCACTAAATTACTTTAACATTAAACATCTTTCCTTTCTAGGTTTAAAACTCTGAATACAGCATCTTCTTTTTTCAGATATAAGTCATATTTGCTTATCCCTAGATACTTACACTTGTTGACAAGTAAAACACTTTTATTTGAATGGGCTCCATTGACTAAAGCAATCTACAATACTTATGTGACTGCCCTGTCATAAAATTGTAACTGCATTTTAAACCAGTATGATTTTAACTCTTGACAAAAATCAAAAAAGTCTTGACTTGGAAATTAACTATTTGAACATTGCTTGAACTCCAGTTTCTTCTTCTAGAAAAATTAACTTTCATTAGCCACCTAAAACATTACTGCTGTACACCTCTGGTCTCCAAAATCAAGTCCAAACACCCCAAAAGTACTTGACTATCCACCGTGGGTGGAGGGGTGGGATGCTAAAGCAATTATGTGGATTTATGGATTATGTTGTTTAATTTTCACTCAAATGCTTTAGTCCATCATGATTATGTACATGATGTCCAGAAAGTTTATTTAAAGCTGACAGACCTGATTTCCTCTACAATGATGAAAGGATAAAAATATTGGAATAAAGAAAACATGACTAGCCAATTAAACTGTATCTGCCAAGCCTCCATAAAGTAAAGAAAATAATGCATAAGTTATTTCTGCTTTTGGACATTATCCATCCTGGTCACTGTCTTTTTCAAGAACTTCATCACTAAACCTGATTTAAACTTGAGGCTGCATGTTGTTCACTCAGTTATCTACAGCAATATACACGACTAGCACAAACACATTTTTGTATCTTAAAGAAAAAAGTCCACCTACTTGCTTTGACACAAATACTACACCGCAGCTTCAATTATTGTATGTGTGTGTCTTCATTCAGGAAAAAAATTAACTTGATAAAGAGGCAGCAGAGACTGACTGCCAAAGGAATATGTAACCCACAGGTCAACCGCAATACCACTTGTATTTAACCTCATCTATCACTGACTTAATTTTGAGCTGTATCTTGGCAAAACATCTCTATACAATACAATCTGAATTTGTAAAGCTATTAAGTTAGTAAATAGATTTCCAGTGTTTTTCAGTTTCTTGTAATATCAATTTCCTTTTAGAGCTTACTCTAAACCAGTCAAGAAACAGACTGATGTGATCTGCATTATATCCTATTGCTTAAGAGTATGTTAAATCAGACACATAAATGCCAGCAAAATACACAGGACTGCTCTTGCAGATCAAGGTGTTCTGTATTCAGCTTCCTATACCCTCCTGCCTTTTATTTGCAGTTTTAATTTTCCTATGCGGCAATTCACTGGACACAAGCCAAATATCTTAAACTAGCTGGAAGATTTGCAGTAAGAGTTGTCTTTCACGGCACATTCATACTGGTACTCTGTCAAGGATACAAATCAAAAAACTGCCACAAACACAAGTACTCCTTACTTAGTCTACGGAATCTGGTTTGAATCCTCTCAAACAAAGCGATTATAAAACCCAGGGTAGTGTGCTCTGACTTGAGCCAAAGCAGCACACACAGAAGGTCATACAGTCTCTGAAAACATAGCACCTTAATGCTACTGAAACCACGATCAGCCACAAACTATAAAACTCTAAACATGGAATGACACACTGTATCACCGCAACACTCAGACTACATTTCTTACTTACAAATATAAGAATATGTTTGCAAAAAGAAGAAATTGTAATATAATAGTTAGATCTATTTCAAAGGAAAAATCTTCCTTAACTAGTTATTTACATTACTAAAACAAAATTAGAGATGCATTTTATTGTAATCTTTATTAAACCAAATATCCATTTATCTAACATTCACTTTGTTCAGTGAACTATATTATCAAGCCTCCTCTTACAATTACAGCTATCTATTGTGTGCCTCCCAATGCCCACAATGAAATCTGTGTTATGTCACATTAGAAAACCAATATATATTTTCGCATACAACCAGGCTTCTTATGGCCAGTAACTACTGTTTCTCAGAAACATTATCATGTGACTCTATTATGCAGCTGCCATTCTTACTAGATCTCTTGCACTTATTCTAATGGAAAAAATTACTTTAAATTCAGAAATATGGACATCTTGTACATGTCCTTAAGCCAAATGCTAGAAAACGATTGGCATAAAACAAGAAAAACTGACAGCAACATTTTTTATAGTTTTTGTTAGACTACACTTAAAAGTAAATTAGGTATTATCATCATTGTTTATTCACATAAACATAAATATTAGCATATTCACATTAGTAATTAAGCAGCTCAACCTTCCTATTAAAGGAAGCATATCAGAAGCAAAAACTCAAAACTGAGTCAGTCTTCCCCAAACATCTCACAACACAACCACAGCAGTCATTAGTACACAGATTACCAGTGCCTAGGAACAGATTCCACTTCAGCCAAGAGATTCAATATTTGATTCAGTTTAAGTGCTCTAACACTGCATTCTTAAACCAGGCAAGAAGATTATTTTCTAAGATCACCCGCATGTTTGGTTTTTTTTACTTAATAGAGATTACAAACCACTTCAACTATCTGCTTATTGTTTATTCCCCCACATAATAATCACAGTCAAATTTGAAGAGAAGTAATAAAGCAGGACAGCATTACTAAAAAAAAAATTAAAGAAACAGCTTTCAGTTTAAGAGCAAATTCTCAGTTACCTACCTCAAAGTATAATTCAAAGCAATATTCACGTGAAGGTACTAATAAAATTCACTTTGCATTTATACTGCATGATGGCTAGCAAGATGTATAGAAAGGATATGAAGTGAGACAACTCAGACATATCTGTAAAAACTGATAAAATGTTATTTAGATATGTAAACTAAGACTACCTTGAACTAACTGACTTGCTAACTCTGTAGTTCAAAGCTAGACATTTTGTCTTCAATTTCGTGTCCCTGATCATTAGAAATCTAACACTCTTCTTTTAGAAATTAAATAATATTCTAAAATCTGAAGTTTCAGTAAATTATTGCTGCTTTAACTAAATACCAGGAATATTCAATTAATATATCTGCACATATGTCACATTTGAGTATTCTCATAAAAATCTTGTTTTCAAACTCGCTTCAAACCTTCGTAACTTTCATAAGGTTTATCCTATAACAGCAGCAAGACAGTAATCCCAAAATACAAAAAAAAATACAGAACGAGATTAAGTAATTTTAAATTGCTTCTAAAAGATCCATGAACAAAAAATAATCACCTGACACATTAATCTAGCTGTAGAGCAATTTTTCATAAACTACATTCAAGGAGACTTGCTCTTGAGATACTTACTCATGATACGATAGAATATCAATCTATTAAAGTAAGTTACACTCTATGAACTGAGAAAGAAATTAAGAAATTATTATACTGAAAATTTTGTCTTGGGAAGAGTTATAGCAGAACACAGATGCTGATACACCACAACGAAATCATGCTGGGCTGCCTTTCCTCCCAGAGGCTGAAGTGGAAGGCAAGGTGGCTACGGCCCAGAGGATGAACTAGAGATGGTCTCACTAGTAATCTGAGATCCCATTGCCTTCTCCCAGTGCTTCAGAGTGACAGATAAAAAAAGTCACCTGTAATTATCTTTAATACAGAAGATAGCCGGTCTTTCACTGGCAAAACCTGCTTTACAGATTCCATACCCTGAATAGAGTTGTACAAGAAAAATTAATAGCTGTCACTGAACACTCAAATCTCACACACGCCAGCTAAAGATGGCCTGAACTGAAATTAGATGAAGAACCACATTTTCTCACCTTCTTAAATATTTTTGTCTTTATCTAGAGGAAAAAACACTAAACACTGAACTACTGAACCTCATTCTTGGCCTTCGGCCCATCAAACACATTTCCAGCACAAAAAAGAAAACTATAAACAGCTATGTCTAATCTACCATTCCACATTAAACTGCATATAAGGTACCTCATAACAAAGAAGTGTTCTTGCCTTAAGGTACTCTGCCGTCCCGAAAATCAGAAATTCAGAGTATTTCAAACTCACTTTGCCACATTCCCACACCAAAATGTAATTATCAATCTGGCGAATCCTGACATGCTTTAAACACTAAAATAAATATTCTACTGAGCTTGACTAGAAAACGGTGAGCAGACTCCACTGCTCTACAACAGCAGCTGCTCACCACACACAGATGTTTCACACTTCCCTGGCTGCAGCTTCTCAGGATCACCTACAGCCCAGTTTTACACTAAAAATATTAACTAGCCAACATGTACACAAGTCAACTGGTAATAATTCTGTATCTTCCAAAACCACATTATGCCCTCACTGAAATCTTCTTGAATCACTAACCCAACAGTAACGTTGTCATTACAGCTGCACAAGTACTATGATTCCGTTGTGTCAAAGGAAAGCTCACATGATCTCAAGACCGAAAAGTGCATTTTTAGATAGCAATACAGAGCACATCACATGACTGATGGTACCAAATCACAATGATTCATGTACAGAATGCAATACTTAGCACTCATTTCACACTTGCCATGACCTTTTTAAATACAACACCTTTTTCCACTGTATACAAATATATCCTATACACTGACTGGTCAATAATCACCCTGTAGGAAAACTGTTCAGCTTCCAGTTTTTCAAGTGGACGTGTTAACTAGATTTTGTTCTTTCTAACTAAAAGAATAGAATGTACAAAAGTTAAGAAAAATAAAACCTGATTTACAATACTGAGCATCTGCCTTGTCTGAAACATTAACACAGCAGTTTCACCAGGAGGATAATCCAGAGCTGAACAGATCTGTGACCTGTTTTGAGAACTGTGATCTCAAAAATGACCTCAAATGAAAAAAAATGGAATCTAATTATAGATACTCCTCGCTGCCATAAACAAGAACTACAGTAAGTCTGTTCTAACAGCAGCACTAAAAACAGGAGCTCTGCTAAGTTACTTTAAGCAGCAGAAGCTGTTTGCCATTCTTTTGCTCCAGTTGTCAGGTAAGCAAGTACAAGAGAGTTCCCATTCAATTGCAAAGGCTCCCAGACATTATGAAAATAACCCATTTATCAAGAGAGGTTAGAAAAATCAGACAACGAAAGCTGAACAGTTTTTACACTCTTCAACACATAACAGCACAACTTCTTTCATTTACAGACTCCTTTCCGCAAAAGGAAACTGAAAATACTGTAAATACCTACCTGCCAGTTAAATTACAGCATAGTCCATGAAATACACCTACAGCCTGTCTTCTAATCATGCAAAGAAAGGCTGATAGCATAAAAGATTAATTCAAAAATCAGTGAAAAATACAAAGCTGTTTTCTATTAATTCCAAAAGCCTTAGTACAATTTCAGGTAAGAATTCAGCCATAGTTTTATTTGGAGTATTGCATTATGATACTGTATCAGTTTTTCTTATAACTCATACTTGCATATTAAGAAAATGCACAGTAAACAAAATTTATTAGAAGCAAAGATATTCTCAATTCCATCCATACGTTGCTCATTCAATTGACTAGAAATTTCTACATATTGACAACTGATCTCAAACTTCCTGAGGAAAACGCCCTCGTAGTTACTGAATGACAAAATTATCACAGAAAAGAGAAAGCAATTTTTCATAAAAATCTCCATTCATATATAAAACCTAAACAAAATCTAAATAATGATGAGACTAAAATAAGACACATCTTTAAACGAATTTTAAAAGCTATTTTTAATAAGTTTGAGGTCCATTCCCCTAAAAAATAAATAGACTTAGCAGACAAATACTTGCTGGAGATAAGGAAATACCAAGACAACATCCTTTCATCAAAGATGCCCAGAAGATCAGAAGAAGCACAAAGATGCTCTGTTAAAAACAGTTTGAAGGTAAAATAATCTGTAATCCCAACAACATCTTCTTTATTTGATTTCAGGAAGATATTACCAGAAAATAACCTAATTTACTTCTGGAAGTATTCATTCACATGTTAATGCCTCTCCCTCCTCCTCCTGCCAACTTCAAGTCAAGTGGGATTTCACAGGGGCTACAGGAATTTACTGCTTAAGTTTCAAGTTATTTTACATAAGCCAAATTTTAGCATAAACCGTGGAATTTGTAGTTATTTGTGAAAATTATGAGGTTTTTATAGAAAATAATGGCTCTGCTTACAAGACTGGGAAGGACTACTGGGAGTACAATTACCTTTTCACAAATTGTTTCTGAAACCATAGTTAAGTAGTTACTTGCTATTAGTACACAAGTATACACGTAAACATGAGGAGAACAAGGGGGAAAGCAATTTAGTACAATCAAATGCAAAATACACAGTCCACACAGCTGTAAAGCTATCAGTCAGATTAGAACAAGTTTGTGTGAATAAACAAAAACAGCTAAGGAAAAGACTACTTCATCTTAAGAAAGCCCGCAAATGTGTATTTTTAGAAGCTTAAAAGACAGAAAGCTTCAGACAATTGTAACTGCTAGCACGGTGTGTAATTGTACATCAGAGAAACCTTCTATCTGTTCACAATTACTATACTTCAAATTTCTTCCAGTAATGGCAGCTATTTTTATAACTCCTATGACAGACTCTTCTGCAACTTGCACACTAAAGACCACTTCCTTCAATCTACTCTCTGACCAAAGTACAACCACTGCCCATAAAACAATACTATCTATATGGATAGACTGGGAACAAGATTTTTTTACTATCTCCTGTTTTACATAGGAGGTTTACATACTTGCTTCCTCAATCTATCACTTGGTGAATCAACTTTCCAACACTACGTTTTCAACTGTTCATAAGATAAAATTACTTAAATCTGTGCTTGACAGTAAACATGCATGTCACAAAAAAATCAGTAAACTCAAACCAATTGCCAAAGACTACATGAGAACAGAAACTACATAATACTGGAACTTTTTTTCTGAAAATCATAGGCTGCGTAACTTCCTTGGCTTGAGGGTCCAACTCCTGCAAAGATGGAAAAAGAGACTGCTGCCAAAAGATAAGGAGTCAGCATTTTTTTAACTTCTATGTAGATAGGAACAAGAAAATTACTTTCTTCATAATGAGCCTTTGCCACAAAACCCATTAAAATAAGCCTCAAGTGGGGTGCCTGAGAAAGGCTCAAAAGAGAGCTTTGAAGGTTCTGTGCTAGAAGAGGCCTTCACTTTTGAACTAAAGCAGGTTATTGCAAAAACAAAGGAGGTCTATAATAAAGTTCTTCATAAATATTGATGATGCTTAGTAAGTCACCAGCTCTATTTTTGCATTTTCACCCTAAAGGTCACTTCATCTTTATGCAAAGAACCAGAGAGATGACTCTCCCTTTTCAGTACGTCAATAAGGTATCAGACAAAGAGATAAAAGTTGCAACCAGCAAATAGGGTTAAAAAGACTGAATGATATCCAAAGTAAAGCAGAATAACTTCAACTTGACTATGGTCTTACACTAAAGACAGTTCTCAGTCTTATTCAGTAAATAAAAAGGCCAACATAGTTACATTAACTAAGACATTTTCCCAAGAAATACTCCTATAAGGGCTGCTACCTCTAAGAAGCATTGCCTAATTTCTGCAGTCTGAACTAGAAATTACAGCTTTATTCTTACCTCCACTACACAGCTCCTTTGCAATTTTAGATAGTTACACCTTTATATTCACAGATAGGTACTGTACCTAACTTGTGGGTTGTCATGCCCCATTAGTTAAGCACTTAAGATTTCAGTTTTCTACTCATCAGCTATTTCACAATGCTAGCGTAAAGAATGCTGACAATTTATAACTTCTTACAAAAAAACACCCATACATCATCCTCTGATGACTTTCTCCAAATAGCAAGTATATAAGACTCAAGATTTTGGCTACCTATCTACAATTGCATTTCCCATCTAGGAAGAGAAATTGACAGTGCTGTGTTTTGCAAAGAGTAATCTCTAAAAATTCCTGGTTGCAAAGCATTCTTAGTACAGCAGCAAAAAAATTTCTATATTAATTGAACATATTAGAAACTATGTTTCACCAGATGTAGTCTTAAAGAGGAGCACAATATTTTGAAAGCTACCTGAGAAACACTATCCAGTTAGTGCAGCAATGAGCATATGATCCCGAATTTTAAGTAAAAAGGTGAAAGTAGTAATTTAAAAGTATTAAAATTAAACACACATATTTAAGGTAACAAAATCAAAGTGGTATAGGCATGTTCATTGTGTATTCCCTTTCAGAGACAACTTTTCATACTAAGTAGAATTTTATTCTGGTTTAAGCACAACTAAAATCACCGTTACAAATTCCAGGCTGCCTTTGCTAAAAAACCCCGAACACAGTTAGAAAACCACTGTTAGTAGTCCACTCAAAAAATAAACTTCTACATTAGCAAAAAAAAAGGTAAAAATAGTTAAATACATTATCTACTCTAGAAATAATTTCAAGGAAAAGATGTCAAAAGATTTCTTTTTCCTAGGTTATAGCTGATTTAGAGAATATGTGTACTCACTTCACTAGTGTAAGAAACTTCACATCTTCCTAACTGATTATAGGCACTTTTGTGAAAGGCACAAAAATATGTGAAAAGGTTTAGGTATTGCTCACCTATAAAAACAAAAGGTGACAATTGGATCATTCAGGCGACCATCATAAGAGTACTTCTGGGTATAAAAGCACCAAGGGGAGTGAAATGAGAAATTCAAATATTAAACTGCATTTAAACTTCTTCTACAGGTATTTAAGAGGTTTAAAACTACTAAGCAGCAATATGTATCTGTATCAATAAAAGTGAAGTTAAACTGAATCTATTTAAATATCACATCAACTTTAATTAAAAATACGTGATTAGCAGATTAGCCATTTCAAGATCTGCAGTATTTTTTCAAAGAGTTGTACTAGGAATAGCCTAAGATTACTTAGTTTAACGTATACCTGTATGCAGACAAATGCTGTGATAGGTAAGATCTATTAAATAGTCAGGACTTCATAGATAAACTTTAAAGAGTAGGAAAAAAAATGTTAGAATACTGGAATTTATACATTAATCCTCTAACTCATGCGGCTTTTTTCTGCTTTAAGTAGCTAGGAACACTTTATTAAATAGATTTATACCTCTAAACCAGAAAACTTCAGCCAAAAATCGACCCTGTATTACACCACAGTAAAATGCATGACACTGCTTTTTACCTCCAGATCCTAGCTGCTTGTAGAATCTGTATTCCAAATGTAGTTGTGGTGCTCTCGACTTCATTGGCTCCTGATTTAAAAACAAAAACAACATTTAAAACAAAGCCTAAAAACTAATATGCTAACCTACTACCAGCCAAACTAGCCCTACTGCTTCCAAGCCACACAGAAAGTTTGAATGTTTCTTCCGAAATGACTGGCAATTAAGAAACAGAGAAAACTAAACCTCCCTCAGGTGAGACTAGTGCACACAAGGACATTTGCATCTTGTATTGATCCACTGGACCAGGGTTCAACATGCAAACCAAATAACAGACACACAATGGAACTAAAAAAATAGTGTTTCTCCAAAGCACATGGATGATATGTCCTACATTTCTCAGAAAGTGGCATAAATATGCAGCTTAACAGATTGAAAAGAACCACCAAACACCTAATAAGTGACAGATGCATCTTTATAAGCATAAAGTCTTATCCTAGGATCTTTACGAAAAATACCAAATCCTTCCACCAAATAGTAACAGCTTAGCAGAAATTAAGTACCACCATTCCAAACTATAAATCCGAAACAAGCGAAAAAAAGCCCCAGAATAAGTCTGTAGTTCATGCACATTAATGAAATCTTATTTCTGTGTTCAACATGCCAGTGTGTCAGGGCCTCATAGAACGAAACACAGTGACATGAGACTAAGCAGAGGAACACACATGCAGCCTAAATGGAAACCCGAACTTCTTGAGTACCTCCCCTTGCAAAGAAAAGGTACTTTACCACAAGATTCTTGAAGTGAGAGCATCTTTTAGAATATATGCCTTGTTTCTTGTGATATGTAACATGACTTTAAGATTAAGCTGCACCAGGGGAGGTTTAGGTTGGATACCAGAAGGAATTTCTTCACAGAAGGATGCTTAGACATTGGAATGGACTGCCCAGGGAGGTGGTGGAGTCACCATCCCTGGAGGTGTTTGAGAAAAGACTGGCCATGATACTGAGTGGCATGTTGAAATGGTGGTGTTCAGTCAGAGACTGTATTCAATGCTGAGGTCTATTCCAACCTAATTGATTCTGTCATTGATGCCATGATGATTTTTTGCTTTTTCATAGATACCTCTCATATACCTTTCCACATATCCTTTTACACAGCTTTGCATGTATCCTTAGTGCTTTTTAGCCCACATACTTGTAATTCCCCAAGTCTGATAACTAGCTTAGACCCAAAGTTCCGTTAAGCCAGGAGACCAAACATCTTGAAAACCTCGAAGTTGGGTCAGTAAGCCCCAGACACCAAGGTCCTCTCCAGAACACATTCTGTAAACCAAGATAGGCCCATCCAGGGGGAACATTCCTCAGGACGGGGGCTTCTCTTGAGCCTCTCATTGGGGAATCTTCGATAGATATGCTAATTTGCAAGGTCTATAACTGTATACGCAAATTATCGTGTGTGTGCATCTTGGGTGTGCATCTTGGGGAGGATGCATCTTTCGGGTGCGCACTTTCGGGTGTGCATTTGGGGGTGCTTTCTGCCTGGACGTGGTGCACCAGAGGATCCTTGAATAAATACCGAGGTAAAACCCTTTTTCCCTCTAACTGTGTTTGGCTTTTAATTCTAAGCCTAGGATAAGGCATCATCATCTTCCAATGCATCAATGATAAATTGGAAACTAATTCGGTTACTACTAGAACTGCAGCGCAGAGTAAGTAATTGTTAATACAGTTATCAGCAATAACTGATACTGCTGAATATCAATTTCTGGGAAAAGCTTGGGCGAAGTGCTCATCTTTGTCCTTACTCCATCATCTTCAGAAGCTATGAGTTTATAAACCTGTGTTGTTTCTCAGTGTCACGTCCAGGGCATAAAAACTATGAGCCAGTGTACAAGCACGAGAAATTTAGCCTTCTTCCTCAACATTACTGAACATTGGTATTCTTTGCAAAAAAGTGAGCAAGAATTTTATAAAATAAGAAAGTGTTTATTATTCAAAAAATTAATTACTAAGCAAGACTAACTGGGCCACCAAAGCCCTAGTTACAGTTTACAAGAAGGACATATGAAATTTATGGTCAAGTATTGAAGAGAGATATTCCCTAAAAAAATACTTTAAGTCAAAGCAAATCAGTGCAACTACCAACCTTTAGTACTCAGCTTTCAGAGGTATGAGGAAACCCACTATGAAGTATTTATTGAAACGTTTTAACCTTTTAGAAAACTACACAAATTTAGCAACTAGTTTGCTTGTAGTACACAAGTCTGTTAGTTACACCACACTCTACATAATGCCTAATTAAAACTTACGATTCTGCCAGCTAAGAAGAAAATATTTCAGTCCGCAAAACTCTGTATGTCTGCTGATTATAATAACATGAGACACTGGCTTACAGGAAGTTTAATTTTGTTCAATTATACAGTTTTGTCTCAATGATTGTACATTAACAACTTAACCCCTCAGTGTTGTAACATGGTCTCATAAAAAGGATGAAAAACAGCTTGTATGTATTAAATTTACAGGAATAGATTAAATAAAAATTTTTTTCTAGGAAAAAGAAATAGCTTCCAATTTTTGACACATACATCCTCTTTTTCATGAATGCTGCTTCTTCCAGTCATCAGCAGAAAGCAGTCCTGATAAATCTCCAGAAGGCAACATTCTCAAACAGTCAAACACATCTACTAAACTACTACACACAGCCAAAGACTGAAGCTAAACCTTGTTCAGCAGAGAGACAATTAAACACTTTTATTCCTCCAGTAGAAATGAAAAAAATATGGCAATATGTACTTGTAGTTCATCTATTGAATGACAGCCTTTAGGAATGGCCTTATTTTTGTAAGAAGGCTTAGATATCTTCCTGTAATTCCAAACATGCAAAGGGAACACATTATCTTGTTCAACAAAACTTGTAAAAGGGCAAGCACAATAACCTCTTCACACACAACTGTTTTATTTCTGCACATCCCACTCTGCAGTATGCAGTATCTACACATAAATGAGAAAGGACAGGAAAAGATAAATCAAGACAAAAGAATGTTAAATGTAATCTTTCACCATAAGAGTGAAGAATACAATAGTGCATTTACAAGTCTAAAACGAAAATTCAGTAATAAAAAAAAGAAATGGCAAGTCATAGTTCTTTAGTTTCATTAGTGCTTCAGTACATTTCAGCATCTAAAAATAAGCCTGAGAACACACAACTGTTCAAACGTCATGTTAATCCCAGAGTGCCTTGAAGCCAACTTCTCCTCTTACCAAAAGAAACTAGTGTATTTTCTTTACTTAAATAAGCCCAGGTTTTCACTGAAGTATCCTGAAAGAATTGTTCTGGGATCTGCCAAGTTCTGTAAGTGACCCTCCCTACACGGCTTTTACATTCACATCTAATTATTTCAAAGCTTCAGTATTAAAGCATAGACAAATCTCTTCCCTGCAAAAGACCATTTCTCTCTAAATGAGGAACATGGGGTCTTGTTGCCATCAAAGAATTACGTGCAGTTTACTGCAGTTTACTGAGCCCGAGTTACCTGAGCAACAGAAACAACTGCTCCTTAGTTTATGAGAGAGGTTTTTATCCTCCTTTTTTAATTCTGTGGCATGATTATACATTCAAACAAAACAATAAAGACACCTGAAATATGAAATCTGTTTTTAAGCTCATTATGAATTCTTTTCACAATTATTTTTCTCCCAAATACATGGAATAAAATACTATACAATTTTCAAGTCACTTCCATTTTAAGGGACTTTGAAAAAGCAGTTTGCTTGAACTGTAAGGTTGAAATTTTCAATAAGTCCGATAACCTAAAGCACAATATAAACATTCAGCTGTTACCTGCTTTTCACAGTTTTAGTAATTCAGTGAGAACTCAGCTCAGTTTATGTTCTGTCTCTGCTTCACACACTTCTAAGCAAAGGCAAACAAAAGCTATTTTCAGGAAAAAAAATTCTTTAAGAGGTAGGCTCTTGTTACAGGAAAAGACTAGTCTATTAAACAGACTTGCACTAGATTTGGATTTACTACATTTCCTAGAGGGATTCTGAAAAAGTATCATTCTAGACCACAGTCATTCCTTAAAAACAAAAAACTGAGAGAAAAAACATTACAACCTTGAAATGAAGAGCAACTTTCTTTCCACACACACCCCTCACTTATAATTTTAGCAACTCAAATCTTTAGGGGACTAATGAATCAGTGAATTAAAGATCACAGTTTAAAAGGCAGCGATGACTACTTTGTAATTTCCTATCTTTCACCCAAAGACAGAAAAATTGACATACTTCCAGAAGCAGTTCTGTGGAGGACTAAGCATAAGCATGTTTTCTCTCAAACATTCTAACTGTTATGACAAGAAAAGTGTGATCGAAACAGAGGGTCCCACAGGGATGGAGTAGTGCTGTTCTGAGCCAGCTTCCTGCTCCTGCATAGTCCCCCCAACTGACTTCCCAGAGGAGGGCTCAAAGGTCTGCCTGTGCATGTGCAAACAAAACAGCATGAAAAGTGTCGTTTACATAAGAGGCTGCACCAGGTTAACTACAGAAGGAATCGCACTGAGCCCCCCCACTCTTTTTCCATATCTTTCTCTTTGTTTTGCTATCCCAGCTCTGGGATAGCAAATGCAGCAGGACCAACTGCAGGAATCTACAAATCAGTGAACTTCTTTGTTTTCTTTCTCTCTTTTCCACCTTAATTTCTCTCATCCCTTGCTTTCCCTGGGCAAAGCACGGCTGTCGTATTTTTCCCCATACTGGACAAAATGAAGGGTTTGTTAGCCACCACTTTTGAGAAGTGTATTGTAAGAATCCAAGCACTTGTTAGCCAACACCTTTTGAGTCTAATAGTGGGGGGTTGCCAGAGTTATGACAACTGCACAGTAAAGCACAAGAGCTCCCCAGCGTGTGGTCTGGTGCCTTCCTTTAGCCTGATAAGAATTTACAACAAACATCACACTCCTACCAATGGCTTGTAACAATAAATTGGTGTCACAGACAGGACTCCTGTGAGGTTGAGAGGGACTGAGCAGCTCTTGAGCTGGGATGGGCTTGGATATCTCCATCTCTGACTGGGGGACAGGATGGATCAGGAACAGGGAGAAGCAGGACATGACAGCCCAGGAAATGCCAAGCACAGACGCCTTTCCCATTATGGACAATACCTGCCCTATACTCATCTTCATACACAGAGTACTGTGTGTCATGTCAATGGAAACACAAAAGGATAAAAAGATTCATGACGCCTTACTAAAATGTCTAGATAGAGAGCAAAAAAGAGAGAGAAAATTTATTGCAAAATTTGGTTGACTCTTTGCAAAAACATTTTAAAGTCTTGCTTGAGTCCTTATAAAAACATTCACAAGATTTGGCTGACCACTTATGAAATTGTTTAGATAGAGAGAAAAGTGAGAGAGCAAAAATGGAATCTTTGTCGAATATAGAAAGGGACCTTACCCAATTACTACACCTTGAGCTCTGGAAGGCTGCAGAGCAGGAGAAAATGCTGAGAGATGTGTTGGGTACCATAGCAGGGATGAGAAGCTGGCCTTGGGAGTACAAGGACTTAGATAACTGCTCAGATAAGGAATTAATATGTGAAAGGAAGAAGCAAGATTAGGCTACTAGATTTTTAGAAACAAAGAGAGTGATTCATCCAGTAAAGGAAACAAAAGTACTGAAGGATGAGAAGGATGAGGAGAAGGAGAGAACCACAGGAGTGTTGGGCAAGGAGACAAAGGCAGCTGTGGAAGAGGCTGAAGCCAGAGAAGTGGCTATAGGAAAGACAGAAGTGTAGGCAGCAGCTGCTGTAGAGCAGAAAGAAGCTGCAGAAGAGGAGGCCAAGGGATACTCAGAACCTGAGGTTTTCGTAAGGGTAAATGATCCTTGTGAGTCCTGGACCCTCATCCAGTGGCTGCCTATCAGTCAAGGGGTTTAGGTTTCCTGGAGAGGGGGAGCAGGCCTCAAGAGAAGGTGTTGCTTGCTGCTGAGAGCTATCAGGAAAAGAGGCTGAAGGCAGAGGGGCTGTTTGCTGTCCAGCACGGTCATATTAAGAGGATTCAGGCGCAGCTTTAGGATGCATAAGAGAGAATCTTTCATGAGGAACTGCAGGATGTAGAATCTGGGCCCCTAGTTAAAACTGAAATCAGAGATGATGGACAGGGTCAGCAAACTGCTACAAATACAGTGCCGTATAAGGAAACCAAAACATCAAAGTTATTGCAGGGTAAGTTAAATGAGAAGGAAGACACTGTATGTATTCCCAACTCAAATACGGAGGTTGTGCCTGGACTAATCCAAGTAGAAATTGTTAATCCAGGCACCAGCAAAAGTTTTAAAGCAGTAGTTCAGTTATTTACTCAGTTCCACCCAGTGAGACAATCGCAGCCACCTTACTGCTCTGGTGCTACAGAACAGGCCACGGGAAAAGCAATCAATGGTATCCTTCACAAAAGGAAAGATAAAGATCCAATTAAACTTAAGCACCACCCAGGACAACCAGTTTTAGCAGATTTTTTCACTATCAGAGCAGTGACTTAAGATGCCTTTCAGCAGGTATTTGTGGATAGCTATCAATGCCCATGATAAAGAGTATTGTGTTCACACCAATGGATAGTACCTTCTTTTCAACCACTGGTTTAGGACTAGGCATTTTTCCTTTTCCTACAGGAACTATGACAAAGCAGTGACTGATGTTAACATCAAGCATTTTGACTGCATGTTGCTGTTGTTTTATAATTTGTACCCAAGATATTTCAGTAATGTGTCCTTTTCCCTTCATCCTGTTAAACATGAACTATTGTAGTAGGACTCCAACTTAGCTTGGCAGCTAACACAAGAATTTGTAAGAATATGGAGGCCTCACAGCCAAGGGCTTTGCCTTGCCATGCCCTGCTTCACACTGGGAGGAATTAAGATTCTCTCTGTTGCTTGTAACTCTGGCTGCCGAGATGTGTATTATTCGTAACACTTGACCTGAAGACCTCCCCTGAAACAGGGTTCACACTTGGTATTAGAGCTTTGAATAGAAATTTGTGTACTTGCTACAACTGTAATGGGACCAAAGCCCCATACATTTTTCAGTGTGGTAGCTGATGGCAGGAATTAGCCTGCCACAGAGCCACAAATTATGCTAAATCTTACTGAATTGCAGAATGACAAAATATACAGCCCCTTTAGGGTTGGCTCGGAGGAGCTCAGATGAAAAATCTTATTCCTATCTAACAGAAGAATACCATGCTGGATTGAAATGTAGTGTTTGAATTCCTTCCCTATGTCCTATCAGTGTTCAATTTGACAACCCCTCAGAGACAGATGTGCCCTTAGCATACCCATTATTGAACAAGAGCTACATGGGATGCTCAGCCTCACCAAAGGGGAGTGCTCTGTCACCATTCACAACGCTACAACTTCAGTCGAAGAGGCCTGAGCAAAAATGAAGGAAGCTGATGACCAGATTGCTGAACTATTCCAATCACTGCAACCAAAGGACTGGTTCAATGAACCAAGCCTTGGACTCCAGATTTCTTCTGTTTTGAAATCAAGGGGTGGGGAAAGCATTTGACATAAATCGGAATTGTAATATTGGTGGGATTTCTGGTTTTAATGATGAGCATAGACCTTATTTGCAGCTATGATTAGCTGCTTACCGTCTTCTGCTTCCTCCCTCTTCTAGCCCTCTGTCCAATACATAGAGATCACCACAGCCAAAGACAAGCCACATGCCCAACCAATAGTAAGGAATGTTTGAGCCAGTAGGCTGTGTGGACGACCTGGGCATAAGTATATTTTGTCTCAAACATTCTGACTGTTCTGGCTGTGATTGGAAGAGAGAGTCTCACTGAGGTGGGGCAGCACTTTGCTGAGCCAACTCCCTGCTCCACCCGGACACTTGTGCTCAGTTCCCCACCCTAGACTCACTCTCTGAAGAGGGCTCCAAGGGCTGGCTGTGCATCCAAGAACAAAACAGCACAAAAAATCTCATTCACATAAGAGGCTGCACCAGGTTAACTACGAAAGGAAGCAGATTGGGCTTCCTTGCTGTCTTTTTCCTCTCTCTCTTCCACTGTGTCACAATTCCAGCTCTGAAGCAGTCACACAATGAGATCAAGGCAAGATCTAAGGACTGGTGATATTCTTTGTTCTCTTTCTTTTCGGCTTTTATTTCTCTTCTCCCTCACTCTGTCTGGGCAAAGCATGGCTATCATTTTCTATTCCATACTCCATACTGAAGTTTGTTGCGGGAGTGGGGAGTTGTGGAAGTGTTGTGGTTTGTGAGCCAGCAACTTTGAGTAGCATGTTGAGAGTTTATTAAAGTGTACTGTAAAAATTACAGGCTTGTTAGCCAGCACTCATGGAAGTCTTCAAACATAAGGGCTGTTAGCCAACACCTTTTAAGTTTAAACAGTGGACTGGTTGCCGGACACAAGGCAATCACACAAAAAAGCACAAGAGCTCCCTAAAGTGTGTCTAGTGTCTTTGTTGAATCTTGATGAGATTTTACAATGAACATCATGGCCTCTACCGTTGGGTCATGACAGGTTCAAGCAGAAATTCCTTTAGCTATTCTTTTGGTAGTGGTTAAGCATCTGCAGAGGAGGTAAGTTTGAGCAGTGGAGAAATATGTCAAAGGGAAAGAGAAAAACAATGAAGGAGACGGAAAAGCTGAATAGTGAATAGGAGGTTTAAGTCAAGTACAGGGACATGTAACAAAAGTAATAAATCTAACAATAAGAAGAGGTGAGCAGGAAAGGCAGAGTTTTTACACACCAAATAGCTATTGCTAAAGAACCACCTGATCACAAGAAATCAGTCTGTGCACTAAAAGACCAGCAGAAACATACAAACACCACTACACAGCACAGAACTGCTAAAGCCCAGTTCTTAAGAGTTTTATTCTACTTCTTAAAAAAGTCTATTCTGACCTCTCGAACTGGACTATGTCCCCAACCAGAACAGACCATAATGAACTAAGCCAGATTAAGAGGAAGATTCTCGAACTGTAGATGTTTTACCAAAATAAATACACATTTACATGTTTACATGTTTATAGTTTAAACATTTACATGTTTAAAGTAAACATTACACTTTAAAATGTATACATTGTATGACCCTTGCACCTCGCATAGAAAAACTGTTTAAGCTGTTTCGTTACATAAGTCCTGAAGCTGCCCTAAGCATCGTAACAGGAACATGGTGTATAATTTTGTCCACAAAGGAAATACTAATTCAACACAATTAAAAAGTTTGAGCCAAAAGAGCACTTTTAAAAAACACTTTTAACATCAGAAGCACTCCTGAAAGCTGCTGTATAAACACAGCCATTCATTGCACTTCAGAGAAACCCACAAAGTCCTCCTGCACTAGAGTATATGGTTACCACTGATAGACAAAACATCTGGCATAGGAGATGTCTTGCTGCTTACAAGACAACAGTAGGTCAACAATAGAATGCTACCATAAGGAATGCAAATACAGTTTAAGGATACTGCAGGACAGATTACAACAACCACACCTGCCAAGGGTAACTGCTCAGACTGTAATATAACATAATTCAAGTAACCCCATTGAGGAAGGCTAAACTTGAACTACAACAGGTGCAAAACAGAGAGGAAGTTAAAAGCGTCTCATTTACAATAACAAAACACAGGCTAAGCATAGGCCTAATGACTGCTCTGAAAGCAAAAATGTCAAAGTGCCAGGGAAAACTAAAGCTTACATTTAAAAAGGAAAAAGATGATATGCCATTGTACCTATAACTGTTAGAATAAAGTCCCGGCACTGTCTCAAACAGGAAAAAAAACAGAAAAAAATGCAAAATCCAAATAAATCCTACAGTTTGATGCAGCTGCTTTTAGCAGACTGAATCTTGTGACTCAAATCCTTTCCAATCTGGAAATAAGTATGCATCTGAAACACATACTGAAATAAATAAGGGAGAACCATATTAAAAGAATCCACTAGTTCTACCTGCTAATAAATGTATTTTTATCTTACTACGATGATACAAGACCCAGTGATGATTTTCACTATGATTCCTTCATCTGTTTTTCACTGCAAAGACATAGCTTTTCATGCCACTAATGTAAGAGGACAACTGAGAAGTCCACTACATATTCAGAGTTCTTTCAGCACTAGTACTAAATCACAGATAGAGCTGCTTGTTTCCAGCTGAATAAAAACCTCGAAGTAACTTTATTGAGTAACTTAGTTCAAAGTCACTAAAGAACCAATATATTTAAGTCTAAGATTGAGCTATGTGGAAACCAAACAAGTAAATGTTGCCAATGAACAGTATCATCTGTGACAGCTGAAATGGGTTGAAATGGTAACCACGCTTACTAAGTCTCATATGTAATAAAAACGCTTTTACCAAAACCAATCAGATAAAAAAGTTCTCTTGCTTCACATGATCAAGTAATTAGCGCTTAAAAAAATCCCACTATCTTGCAAAGTATTTCTAAATGTGCTTCGTAGTAGACAGCCTTTAACTAGAAGAATTCTCAGACTATTTTCAACTTTCACCAGACATACAGAATAAGTTCACGATACGTTAAAACAAAATGAGTTTCAATTGGATTTAACACACAATAACCCTCAAAACTGTATCCAGTGTTGCTCTCTTAAGCCATAATTTGCATGTTTTTAAAACTTTTACTACTCCCAAAGTAAATATTTTACAAAGCAAGGACAGTGATACCAGTATTTTTCAGAAGTTTATTCTATGTTTGTAATGCTTTTTAGATTCCCTATCTAAAGCCATGCATTTCTGTTCCCACAGTTTACCTTTCACTTTTTGGAACCCTACTATGCTATGTAAAAAGTTCTGTGCTACTGCAGCAACAAAAATTAATTGTAGTCCTACAAGAATTCAGTGATAAAAAGTAACCAAGTGAATTTCATCATGAAAGACTTCGGTTATGAAAACAGTCTTTTACCAAGAGTTTACAAGTATCCAGAAACAAATTATGGTGTTACCAAAGTAGTTCTGATGAAAGATTACAAAAAAGTCAAACAATAACATTAACACAATTAACCCAATATCCAAAAGTATCATGTTCGCAAGTGAAGTAAATAAATGACACAATTTTGTAAATAAAACATGTCTACCAAAGTGATGTGCAAATACCAACAGTTAGAGATGAAAAACACTTAGGGGCAGGAGTGTGGACATTAAAACACACGCAGTCTGAAGAATTTCTGGAGTTTCTCTATAGTCACCCGATGTTAAGATTCACAGTAAATTCATTGTTCCTCTACTTGCTGGACAACAAAGGAATCTACTAAGATGACTGCCACAGAGCATATCCTTGAAGCAGCATTAAACCATTGCTGACTTTGCAAACACAGATTTAGCCTTAAAAACAGTGACAACAATTAAAAACTGGTTTTACTTAATACGGCTAAACTATACAATTACATCTATCACTAATTGCTCTTATCTAGTTCGATGAAATCATACAAATTATTAAAGGTTTCAATTAACGAAATCAAACCATCAACATCTGAAAGGAAAAATCTAATTAGTTTTTCATCCCAAATCCTTCAAAAAATATTAACTTACCAGTTTAATTGCCACATAGTCATTTGTGTACAAATTTTTTCCTTGAAAAAAGAATAAAAACAAGAATGTGAGACATTGGCTTTTCTGTTCAAGTAAAATGCCATTTAAACATCATTGAAAGTCTTCAAAACATTTTTCATCTAAGATGCTAGGTGTTCTGGCAGTGACTTAAGAAATTTGGGTTTATTAGTCTAATACCTTACTTTAAAAAGATATTTCCTTGAATAGTGTAAGAGGCAGAAATTTCACAGAGAGTTTCAGTTATTTCACCAAGTTTGTGAAATTTTTAGGTTTTTTACTAAAAAACTTGAATATTGGTAAATCACTATAACTGGAATGTGATATTCTACATTTTCATCATTATTGCTGAGAACTATTTGAAACTTATTCCAAAATTATCATATAATTTTGAAACATCAGACACTAATTAAAACTAGAATTAACTAGGACTATTTTTTTCCTCAGTTATGTAATTTACTAAGCTAAAAGTTAGGACAGGACAATGACATTCCTGATAGGCTTACATCACTTGGAAAACACATCCACTGCTTTAAAAGGGATTCTGTAACCGGATAAGAACTTTTCAGTAAGTATCACTTCAACCTGTACACAATTACTAAAATGTTGAACAAGTTTTATAGGTGTAAAATTTAAAAACAGCAGATAAAGGACCAATTAAGGTGTCACTTCCAACACTTTTTGTTTCTTTACAATCTTCAAATGCATTTACTGTATATTATTCTTAATGATAACCCTACTTTTTTCTCTGTAGTATTACTCAGGTCTGAATTTCCCATGTTTACCTCAGTTTTGTTAAAGAAATCAAACAGAGAAAAGAGACGGACCAAGTCCAAAAAGTTCCCTGTGAAGACAGTTACACAGAAGCATAGAATATTCTGATTTGGAAGGGACCCACAAGAATCCTTGAGTCCAACTCTTAAGCGAATGGCCCATACAGGGATTGAACACATAACCTTCCTGCTGCTAGCACCATGCTCTGACCAACTGAGTTACACCGATAGTCAAAGACTGGTTTAAAAGATAGAGTACTCGCGTAAAGCTGAAACATCTCTTAGTGGATTAACTTCACAAAAAAAACAAATTACCTTAAGGCTTCACAACAACAAACATATAATCAATATGAGCAGCACGCCATAATCTGACCCACAAAAGGATGTGTATCCCAAGACCTACCTAGGGACTAGAGTGGAAATCCACATATCCTAAGTATTTCTTATCTGATGATCATATCAGTTACGTTTCTGATAAAAAGTGTACTTTGTTTGAAGTTCTTTGTCTTTGCATTGTATTACGATCTATAAGACAATAACAGAAACTCTCGCAGGAGCCCTGCTCATTCCACCTCTTAAGATATAAAAATAACCTACTCTGAGTAAGTCACAAATCCAGCTACAGTTAAGTAACTGGATATTGAGTTCCAAAAGCTGTAATGACATGTTTATACTGAAGTAGCATCAGAAGGGACACTAACTTTCCAGGCAGTCAGTCAAGACAACTGTCTCTTTAAAATACAGCAGATACATATAAATGGCACCACTGTTGACCTGTCTATAAACACACAACATAATGCACCACTCGCAACAGCAACAAGTTCTCTCTTACTACCTCATCAGTTTCTCTTAACTGTATCAGTTTAACTTAACTATAACAAAGAGCCTTAAAATTAACAGCTCGATATCCAAACCAATTTAGTCTTTTGCAAGCTAATGGTTGAACATCACAGACAGTAATTTGCCAATTTCTCATTTGATCCCCAAGCCACTACTGAAGTTTGACCACTGCTTTCTTCTCAGATGGAAGAACTACAACAGCTCCCAATACATAAGTGAACTTTTATCTTCTGAGTGCAACTTCACCACTCTACAACTTCATTCCTCCTTTAAGTCCCTCAGGTTTAACCTTAGGACACATGCTCAGAATATATTGCCATTTGCAGAAGCACATTAAACAAACTAAGTGCTTGTGTATATCTTCGTAGAAAGAGAGCACTCTAAATACTTCCTACTGTAGCAAAGAGAAGGATTAAAAAATTTAAATCAGAATCTATAATAGCCGTATTAACTCTTGCCTACAGTAACTTACATTTAAAACATCTTACCTCACAAACAACAATAAATAGATTTTTGAAATATCTAGTAAATATGCAAAATCCACAGATACTAATATGAGAAAGTCGCACTTGTCCTAGTAACTGTTGCAGGACAGTACACTGCCCTGTAATCTTCTTCCAATTTCTTTTACTTAGTTGTTCTATTTTATGTCAGTACTATCGAACTGTAAGTCTTAACTAATTTAATACTGTATTTAAAATAAAATACACGACTCTGTACCAGCTGCAAGTAAATGAGTTAAGCAGATATTAATTTTCAATCAGCTCTGTACATTGTGACCAAAATAACAGACAAAAAATTAACTTTAGTAGTTTGCAGTTGCCTTTGTGTAAAATTAATCTTGCTGGTTTGACTTAGTTCATTGAGAGGTTTGAAACAAAAGTTACGATTTGAAGGCAGTATACAAGTTTTGGAAGTGAGGAAGACCTATTTTTCAGCTTGATTTGTGGACTGCAAAGGCACATAAGCAATACTGTAAAAGTCAAACTGTATCAATTTTGTTTAACTATCAATAATAATAACACGAGTACCTATAACTGAGACTGCAAAATTCAGTGTCCTAAGTCAGCACTGCAGCAATATTGTCTTCAATCCCTCTACAGTATTAATTTGCTAAGCTTGCTTACATCCTGACAGCCCCAAGAATGCATTATATTAAAAACACGTTATATTTTATGCAAGTATTATATCACAAATATTGTCTGAAGGGCAATGAGTATTAGTTCTGCCATATGCAAAGATCAACAGAAACAACACCTATATAGCCCACCCTCTTCTCAAATACCTAACTTTGAAACCCACCTCTATCTAACGCATGAAGCACTTTAACTCAAACCTTCTAAAAATACTAGAATAAATTCTTTCCATGAAGTGTCAAGTTGTATTTGTTAGTGCATACAGAATTTACACACCTTGAAAACCCTGGCTAGTCATGCTGTCCATCCTGGAAATACAAGCCCCCAAAACTAAACATATAGTCTTCCAAAAGCACACACCCATCAGTGTCTATTTTAACAAATGCTAACACTTCATTTGGGCAGCTTTGCCACCCAAATACTTCAAAACTCTATAGGTCCTTCTCAGTCTGTGCCTTCTCCACCATCTGATTTTCACCCATCTGTTCAGCAGAGAACTAGAGTGACTGAATTACCCCAGATTTTCTCTACAGATGGATTCTCACTGCCCTGTTTAACAGCAACTCAATGTTTAGCCTCACTACATTAGAAAAGAAATCAAGGCATTTCCGTGCTCGCTGCTATTAAAAACGTTATAGTACCTGATACAGTACCTCCAAGAGATCTGCCAGACCTACAGCACAGGGATGTGTCTCATACATTTAGCCCTAAATATACCTCAATAAACTGCTTCAGGAAGTCAGAAAAGACAGCTACAATAACCATGATGTAACTTCTAGCATCTTGGAAAAGAAAACTGAGTGAATTTAGGAGAGCACTGCACATAGTTAGAGAACATTTTAGTCCCAGAAAGTATCCTGCTATACAGATTCTTCATGTCATCAAGCTTGCACTGGCTGGGGTAAAGCCACAAAAGATGGGTTAAATATGCCTTGCACATCTGAAACTTCAAAGCAGTTTAAAGAGCTGCATGGTATTCATACAGAAATTTTTATGCCTAGACTGCATAAAAATGGCCTTGAATAATGTAAACTGAAAAAAGAAACAAGGATATTACCTAACCGTAGTTCTCCAAAATTACCGCATCCGATTTTTTTACCAACTCTGAAGTTAGGGCCAACCATTAACACTCCAGAATTTGAAGAACTAGTTCCACGTGGATTATGGCCTGATCTCCCACTAGGCCGTGACATTCTTTCATCTGGTTTGTCTTTGTCTTTCTTTTTATTTTCCATGTCAAGTTTACGGTACTCCACTTTGATTTATTCCTCTTTTTAAAAATCAGTATAAGCAAATTCCAATGGGACAGTGTGAGAACAAAAACATCATGAGTGAAGTGCTCAGCTGGTTACTGTCAGCAAGCAGTCAACAGCAGCATGTTCATCCTGTTTGCAAAGCCTTGGTGGTATCTGTAGTGAACTTTCAGAATGCCCAGCACCAGCAATACTTCCTAATCTTCAGATGAATTCTGTTAAAAGAAAAAACAAAGTTATTCAAGACACTAAGACTCTTGCACAAAATTACCTTTCCCTTCAACTAGTCACACAATTAAGCTATAACTAAGTGTATCTGCTTTACAGATATATGTAAAGCACTACTTTAAGGTTAATTGTCTCTATTTCTAGTCTGTAATGGCAAGAGATATTGGTGTGACTGAAGCGTGCTAAAATTCCAACACTTCAAGCAATAGTTTTAAATAAGCAACAAAAAAGCCCTATAAAACTTCTTCCCGAATAAACACATTTAAAATTGACGCTTGGACACACTCACTCCACCTTATGCTAGCTCTGCAAAAGAAAGCATTTTATTTATATTCCCTCAAATAGTATCCGTTGTTTTAAGTAAATGCTCAAGCTGCACAGTTATTGAAGTTACAGAAATATACTGTATTTTCTGAACCGTGATTTCTGAGATGCACAAATTATAAACTCATGGCAAGGACACTTGAGTTCTTTCAGTAACTCCTAGAATCTAAAAATAAACTATATTTACTGACTCTTCCCTACTATACTTATGTTATAAATCAGTTTCCTTGCTCCCCTCCTCCCTTGTTTAGCATCCTTGCCTAGACACTAATTCCTACATGGATTTCAGCAAAAACAATGTTATCTTACTACTGCAATAAAGAACCACAAGAAAGCTTTTGTTTTTAAATCTCAGCTATAAGAACACCGGATATTGTTTTCTATTTGATGACAGTGGTGTAAAACCCCGTAATTCAGAAGGTTCTACACAGGCAAAATTCCAAGTTAAATACCTGTCCAAAATTATTTTGCTACATTTGCTTCAATGTTGGGAATACACTGCAGTAATGGAAAACATCCTCTGGAAAAATGTAATTCATGTGCTACAGCCTATTTTAAAGGTAGCCACCAGGAACTTATGTTCAGCACTTTGAGCTGAAGACACTTTCATTTTGTAAATCAATTTCTCACAAAGTACAATTACTTACATCACAGCTTACTACAAATTTCAAAAATCAAAGAGGTAGTAGTGAAAATATACCAAAAAATATGAGCAGTCATCTGAATAACTGCATCTGCTAAATCATACATAGTTATAGCATGGTTATAACTAGATGACATTTAAAAATCATTAATCAACAGCTGACTAACCTATTACCTGAATAGAAATTTGTTTGGCAAAGAAACATGACCACAATATTGTGAAAGGGGGAATGAAAGGCTTGTTCTGAGAGCAATCAAAAAACACAAATCCAGATTCCAATCCAAGATGACTTGCTTAATGCCAGGGAAAAGGACTTCAGCAGTGAGTAATGAACACTGTTTTGTGTTTTATGGTATAGAGAGAAGCATTTGAGAGAAAAAGACAGGCTCATTACTACATACAGGTTTTTAAGCAGCACCACCACCACATACCCTAAAGTCACTTCCTAAATCACAGATCTCAAAGGAACAGACTCAGTGAGAAGCAACAGGTAATTTTCCCTCACCCATCACTATAAAAGCTAGGGAAGAAGTAAGAAAGCTAGACACTAAGTGTATTGACTTCAAGGTCACCATTCAGTTCCTAGAAAGAAGGTCAGCACATTTGATGCAACAGAATGCAACTAAATATTTTAGGTACCAAAGAAAAGAAGACCTATGTTCCGTATCTTACTGGCTTCTTCAGTGAGAACTAAAAATATATAATCCTAGAATTTTTACTGTACCAAATACATTACGAACAACATAAATTTTGATTTCCAGAAATATGTCTTCTATACGGACAATCTATTACACAATAACTTATGTCCTTCCCTTTCCTGCTGCTGAATCAACAGATACTCCAGTCACATTACGGGTAAGTTTTCTTATATAAACTGACATTAGTACCTTTTATAAGATACCTGCTAAACAAACAACACAAGTCCCACACATTTTTCCCACACTATATATCAAAAGGAAGACATGCAAGCATTCCTGTCACTGTTTCTCCAGGATACAAGCATTCTCTTACATTTTCCTAATAAAATAACCTGCAATTAACTCAAAATAAGGACAGCGCTTATGACTTTCTTCATACTGAAGTTCCTGTACAACATGTTATCATGTATTTACCCTAAAAAAACCAAAAAGTTTTCATGGTTATTTTTATTTGTATTGCACTTACCTATAACAGTGTTACACTGTTGATGGCAATATCTTTTCTTCACCACAATGCTCACATTCTAGAGGAAAAGCACCAAAAGGCAAAGAGACATATATATGTAGTATTTGCAATTACTTAGCACGTAAAAATTTCTGATATAGAATGAAAGTACAGTTTTTGGAATTGCATTAGTTTTCTTAAGACTGTTCTGGAAGATTCAGCAGATTTTTCTCAAAGACTCAACATAATTTCTAAGGCTCAGAAGTCACCCATCATTCAAAAGTGTGCATCATCTGAAGTGAAAAAGGAATACATACAGTGTAAGCACTCTAAATTATTTGAAAAATCCTTTTCTTGCTATGTGATAGTTATGGGCAATCTGTCTGAAAAACATGCCATCCTTGTCCTCATTTCGCAGCTTGATTTTCTCTTTAATTTTCATTTTTTCATCTCTGCCTACATAAATGAGCACACTTAAACCATAAATTTCAGCCCAGCATCAGGGAATATTGTTAGGATTTATATAACTGTTCTTAGCTAAAGAAATATATGACTAAATATCAGGATAATGGCAAACACACCATCAAAGCCAAGTTAACAAAGCAACATCATAGGAGTGAAATGACTATGTTCAAGTATGAAGAGAAAGAGAAGGCAAAAGAAGCTATCAAAAAAAAGGTCAAAAATGGTATTACATTCAAGGAAAAGTAATTAGATCTCAATTATAAACTAAATCTACAATCCACATAGACTGAAGATAAAATGTAAAACAAGATTGGAAGAAAGCAAGTAACTTCAGAGTAACTGAGATGCACTAACAACAGCTACCAGAGGTTTCATTTTTTCGGTGTAAACTGATAGACTTTTCCAAGCACTGTAGAGAGACTGCCTGAAAAGTAAGGAGAGGCACAGTGAAGACAACTAAGAAAAGTGACAACAGACTTTCAATGGACTGACAAGTCACACAACTAACACCTGCAGAAGTGTCCCTAGATTAGAGCTATATATCTACACATCTCTCTAAATCTCAGTTTGATGACGTCCCAATTAACACTCCTAAAGACTATATCCCTCTTCTGTAGCAGCAACAACTCTCCAGGACACTATATGAGGCAGAATAAAAGAAAAGCTCATGTAACTACATTCTTCATTCATATATTTCTCAAATGCCTGATCCTGCAGCAGCAGCAGGAGCACCACTGTAATTACATGCAAGCTTACATATTCTGAAGTGTTGTCATGACAGTGTTCACATTCAAGTGGGCAAGTCACCTTTAAAATAAAAACTTACTAGCTACTTCATTCCTTTTTCATGTTCCAGATTTACTCCTAAATAAACTGATTAAGAGAACATTAAAGTTGCTAAATAGAACATTCCACTGCCCAGGAATGACAAACTTAAATGAAACATGCAACCATAACTTGCTCCCTTAGGTAACATAAGCACTACCCTTCACATTGTAATTACAAGATCCTATATCACTGCTAGTATCAGTACACTAACATTTTTCTCTACTTTTAAGAAAAGCATACAGTAGCAAAAGAGCTATAGAGGAAAAAAAAAAATGGATAGAGCGTTAAACTAGATTGGAAGGAGGAAAAGGACATAAACAGGTTTGACAGTGATAAGCAATGGGATGGTATGCCAAAACCCAAGGAACTGAGTGCTAGTGAGATCATTAAGCTGGCCCATGAGGTGTCTGCTACAACAGATCACACCTGACATGCTTCTACACCAACACACACAGCATGAGGAACATCACTGGAATAAGTAAAACCTGGTGGGATGAGCCCTGTGACTGGAGTGCCATGTTGGATGGTCACAGGCTCTCCAGGAGGGACAGGCAGGGCAAGAGAGGTGGAGGGGCTGGAACATACAGAGCCTGCAGTTGGCGATGGCAGGGTGGCAGTGCCTGAGTAAGGATTAAGGGACACACAAATAACGTGGATGTCATCGCAGGAGTCTGCTATAGGCCACCTAGCCAGGACAGTGATGCCAGTGAATTATTCTTTGAGGAACTAAGGGACACCTCCAAAACAACTGCCCTTGTCCTTATAGGAACATCAACTTGTCAGATGTTAACTGGTAGCATCATACAGGTCCGGAAGAGCCCTAAGTCTGGATAGCCTCATGATACAGCTACTAAGGGAGCCAGCTAGGACAGGTGCCCTCCTTGATTTGTTGCTTATTAACAGGAAGGATCTCATGAACGAAGCCGCTTTGGCCACAGTGACCACAAAGCAATCAAGTTCAAAATCTCTGTTGTCAGAAGGGAAACTGCCAGCAAAATTTCACCCCTGGGCATGAGAAGAGCTGACTTCAAGCTGTTTACGGAACCAGTAAGGTGCCCTGAGAAATGTTTTTGAGGGTGCTGGGGTCCATCAGGTCCAGTCATTTTTTAAGCACTACCTCCTAAGAGCACAGGAACAGGCAGTTTCAAAATGTCAGAAGTCAAGCTGAGGAGGCAAAAGGCCAACTTGGCTGGGCAGGGATCTTCTCCTGGAAATAAGGCAAAAAAGTGAGGTGTATGTCCACTAGAAGCAAGGTCCAGTGGAATGGTAGAACTACAGAGATACTGCTTGCCACCTCAGGGAGAAAATCCATGCGGCCAAAGCCCAACCAAAGCTGGCCAGAATTGTGGGGAACAATATAGAGTTTTTTTCACATATATTTATGGCAAAAGGCAATCAGAAATAAAACCAGCCCATTACAGAATGAGGATGGTCATCTCACAAACAGGCACAGAGACAAGGCAGAGAGAAGTATAATGCTTTCTTTGCCTCTGTCTTCAACACTGATGACCAGTCAAGAGGGTCTCAACACTCCTAGATGGAGGACCATGGCTGTGAGAGTGACAAACTCCCAGTCAACCCCGAACTTGCGTGGGATCTGCTGCTTCAACTGGATCCCTAAGAATCTATGGGGCCTGATGGGCTTCACCCAAGAATACTCAAAGAGATCGCTCATATTATCACAAGACCCTTCTCCATGATTTTTGAAAGGTCTTGGGAATCTGTTGAAGTCCTAGTTGATTTAAAGTTGCTAATGCCCCAATTTTCAAGAACTGCAAGAAGGATAACCCCAGAAACTACAGGCCTGTCACTCTAACTTCAGTTACTGGTAAAATTATAGAGAAGTTTATTCTGGGAGACACTGAAAAACACCTGAAGGGCAGTTAACCATCACAACCAGCACACTGTAAAGAAGACATTGAGCTGTTAGAGAGTGTCCAAAGGAGGGCTACACAGATGGTGAAGGGCCTTGAGGAGAAGCCGTGTGAGGAGTGGCTGAGGTCACTTGGTCTGTTCAGCCCGGAGAAGAGGAGAATGAGAGAAGACCTCACTGCAGTTACAGCTTTCACAGGAGGGGCAGGTACAGATCTATGGTGACCAGTGACAGGACGTGAGAGAATGGCCTGAAGTTGTGTCAAGGGGAGTTTAGGGTGGACATCAGGAAAAGTTCTTCACCCAGAGGGTGGCTGGGCACCAGAACAGGCTCCCCAGGCAAGTGGGCACAGCACCACGCCTGACAGAGTTCAAGAAACATTTGGACAATGCTCTCGGGCACATGGTATGACTCTTAGGGTGTCCTGTGCAGGGCCAGGAGTTGGACTTCAACGATTCTTGTGGATCTCTTCCAGCACAGGGTATTTTATTATTTTATAAAAGACAGTAAAGAAAAAGTCCTGGTTTAAGCACAAAGCACTTAAAATTCACTCAGCCTCCTGGCATTTTCATACCTCTGCAGCTTCTCACCTCTCAAGTGTCTGTTCCCATACTTCTAATCCCAAGGGCTCATGATTTTTGGCAGTGACAGTAACACAGCTTCTCCTCACATCTTCTAGAAGAGTGCAGAAAGTTTCTAGTACCTCCGCCACAGACTTCCAAGAAACTTTCTCTGACATTAATACAGTTTTTATGGAATACTTCACCTACTACAAAGCCCTTAACTGAGATGGAGAACAGTCATGTTCACTTTCCAACAAGCATTTGAATGTTACAAATACATTTGGACTGCAGAGAGAATAATAGAAGATTCCATCCAACAAAACTCCTTTAGAAATACTTAAGAGTAGAAAATCTGAAATTCCTACTACGAATCTGATACCAAGCAAGAGCTTCACTGTGAGATCATCAATACGAAATTTAAATATCTAATCAACTGTGTCTGCTATTTTTGTATGCCTCATGGAAAGATTAAGCTGTTCTTTCTATCTTAGTTATTACTGCATCATTTTCATTCATCTTTATATACATGTCTCCATGCAACAGAAGAAATCTACAAAATTCCAAATCCACAGCGAACAGGCTCATAATTGAAGATCCCTAGGAAGTTTAGGATAGGAGTGTCTAACTGTGAAAAAGTTTTCAGACAGAATTTGAATTTGAAAATACATCTCTAAAATTATGTATGGTTTATTCAGATCCATTGTTTATTTAAAATGAAAAATAAATATTTCATTACTGAAGAGTGGATTTAATTATTTTCACTCTTCCAGTGAGAGAAATTCAGGCTTTCACACGACTTTGATGTGACCCAAATAGGTTGAGCTGCTATTCCAACAATTTATATTACAAATAAATTTATATTTATTTACATTACAGCTTTATTTTTGTATAGTATTTTCCTAGGCAAACTCTAAAATAAAAAGTTGTTAAATGATTCACTGCATAACTCAATTAAATGTAACCAAATTATTACTTCATCATTTTTCAGATTTCAGAAGCAGAAAAAATATGCAAAATCATTAACATCTTAGTCAAAACTAAAGACAAAATGAGTGTGCTGAAATATTCAGTACATAAAACTTCCACAGATGATACATACTCACGGTATCAGCTTTGAAAGCAAAGAACATTTCCAAACAAATTTCTCCTGTCACAATTTCTCTCTCCAGCTATCAATAACCTCTATCAAAACTGCTCATTACTGAATCACTTTACAAGTCTTAGATGGTGTTCTCTAAATGTGACCTGAACATAATGAAAACTTACTCATCAGTAACTCATTTTGCTCTCAACAGTATAATACACTTCATACACCTGGGGAATTCCGAGACTAATGTAGCCTGATTTTATAGCTTTTTAAAAAACTTTTAACATAAAAACAAAATATAGCTTGGCCTTATCTGCTCTTCATATTTTCAGATCTTAGTTAATTCCTCAAAGACTATTTTATTCTCCCATTCCTTAGGTACTTATTCTGACTTCAGTTAGGCAAACAATTACCTTGGAAGCACTGTAAAAAGAACATACAAATCCTCTGAAGCACTGGCGGATTTTTTAGGGAAAAAGACACTATTTGGTAGCAGATGTGAACTAATCCAAGAAGTAAGGATGGTCTTTTTCAGCTTCCCATGGGAAGACTGCTGTCTCCACAATAATAAGGTAAGAAACACATGGGATATACAAGAAGCGACAATGCACCTAAATAAGATCTTCGGCAGCATCACCACTCAAGCCATCAAAAACCACTACCACGTCCTTTCCCTCCCAGTTTGCCTTTCAAAATACTGAACTATGGATCCCACATTTGCTACATTTCTTCAACAGAGAAAAAGTACATAATATACTACTACGTTGGAAATCCTTCCTAGAGTTTCAGCAGCGAAGAGGGAAAACACGCAAAGCAACCGCTACTTCTTGATCACATCAAATTTTTCACACTTCAGAAGACACAGGTGTTTAAGAAGGAAAATATAATAACCTAATTTCAAAGGCAAATGAAATCTCCTTATAACAAATCATGCAGGAGCTCAATTGTGCAATTTATTTCTCAGTGTGTATGGCCCTAAAACACTTTTATTTTGATTTATGCTCTTCAGCACTCCAAAGCAATTAAGAGATCACAAGTGCACATAAATTTTGTTTGCACTACCAGAACTTCCAACAATACAATGTTTGTACCTCAAGTACCTTCTACATTACCACTTCTTTTTTACTTAAAAGTCTCAGTTTTTCAGATTCTTATTTTCACTTTCTGAAACTCAGATAACAGTACTGTTCTCGCAGCATTGTCTTCCACTTCCCTGTACAAAAACTAACGAAACACCTACCTCATCTTTATTGAAGCTTTTTTAAGAAGTCTATTCTAGTTAAACTAGTGTAATTTTTCTTGTACCAAGGTTTAAAGTCACATGAACAAATCTGAGGGCTGCCAATATCCAAACTTCAGTATCTGTTCTGTACATCTGATTTTGTCACTTGAAAGTCTGCTACCTAATGAACAATAATGCATCCTTCCACCCCACTGCCAATTAAAATGCTGTCATGTCAGAAGACATCTACAGTACTTGAGGTCATCCCAACTCAATACAATTTCTCCACAAATACCAGACTGGACTAACTATGTAGCAATTAAGATCTCCAAGCAATCTCTTCATCTCTGTTAACTCTAAACAAACATTACCTGAGATGGCTATCTCTGGTCACTGCATAAACATTTTTATCATTGATCTAGATGGCAAGTTTGGCCCTAATCTATGAATTACACTTCATCATAGGCTTTCACCACAAAATCCTATCAACTTCACTTCAGGATTCCATGCAAGTGCATACTTTTACTTGATTAAAACTTCTGTGCATGCATCCTTGCACTTTCATATAATCACCATTTCAGAGTAAAAGTTTTCGGAAAGGAGAGCCATAAAACAAGGAATAATTTTTAAAAGTCTAATAATGACAGCATGAAAGATAATTTACTAAAGAGCCCAGAAAGGACAAAACTGATGGTTAAGCAATATTTCAGTCATTGTTTTTTTCACTTTTCCACCACGACAACCATACAGACTTAAAAGGGCTATATTGTCAGAAACACAGCTGACAGAAAGCTAATGCTGAGCAAGCTAATACTACACAATGGAGGCTTCAATTTTCTACATGAATAATTGTACCACTGCACACAACTGTTATAGCAGAACAGCAGAGAGGTTCAGATTAGCCTAAGGCTAGGCCAGAGAAACTGTGAAGTTAACACATCTAAAAGTTAGAAAACAAAGCAAAGAGTATTGCATTTCATCTAACACCATAACTACATGTGAAGACAAAATTAAGCACCATGGTAAAGCACCCCGATGCTACACAGAAGAAAAAAACCCAAAACATTTCTGAGCGTCCTAAAGACACTAATTCTGTCTCCAGGTTAGATTTTGTATAGGCTAAAATACATAATGTGCTCTAGCATTCCACGATGATTGTGAAGATCAGTTCTCAAAATTAAAGGTATTTTTAGTTATCTGACACAATTCCCTCTGTCACTTAACTTTAATTATATGGCTAGATTCTACTTCAAGAACTTAGACAGGAGTCAAATTCAAATTCACTAACTCCACATGTAAGGAAAGAGATAACTCACGGTACAGGAAAACGTCTCCAGAGTAAGTTTTGCAGCTGTGCATCTGTGAAGGCTTTCTAACAATAACAAACTACATGGCAATCAAATGATTCTGCTGTCCTAATAGTCGCCATAAACTAGACAGGTACCTTCCACAGCAGTTTCAAGTACTTTACAATGAAATACACTTGCAACTCTCCTCTCACTTGCATGGCTTTCACTGCAATGTATACCTAAAATGTATTTATTAAATTGAAACTACAGCTCTACAGTCTTCAGAAGGCTATAAAGATTTTTTCTTGTGTTGTAAGTTTAATATGGAATAAAACGGTATAGATAAAGTCTCAGACACCACACCAAATGGAATCATGCTTGACACCTTCATATTCAATGCATAAGATGCATAGTGACATAAATTTAAGGAAAAACACTAGCCACAGTTAAGATCTTGGATTCATCGTTAATGAGGTAATACAAAACATACTTAAACTAATGCCTTCCTATTGAACTCAGAGGAAGAAACAAGCCTCCCAGTGTTTTACACAAAATCAAACAACATTGAATATGAAATCATCTGATGTAAATTAAAAGTTCTGAGAACAAAATAACCTGATGCTATTGATATCAGTTTTGCCACAGTCTGATGGCAATTACTTAACTACACTGAGTTTAAATCAAACCAAAATTTTCAAGCACTAAAATGAGAAAATGTCAGTATCTTAACACAGGCACTGTGTAGTAAACTCCTGATGTTCTACTTGGGAAGATTAAGATAGAACCATTCCTCAAAAGCATCAACATTAGCTAAGATTAGCAGTCTACAGATTAGTGTTCAACACATTCACAGCCCCAGTGCAGTAATTTCAGCTTGCCGGATATCTTCCACATTTCCACAGTATTCCCAGGCCACCCTCTAACACATCTTCAGCTCTCTTTCTTCACAAAACCCCTTGTTTCTTCCCACATTAAAATGTGCCCTTCTTGCTCAGTGAAGAGAGATGTTCTATTGCTTGCTTAGTATTACAAGCTGCAATCCGAACAGCTCTCAAGCTACTACCACACAAAACAGGTAACATCCTTCCTTCACCATGGCAATGGTTAATAAATATCTACTATCTAAACTGCTTTTTATGAAGCTTATAGGAACTTATCTTCACAGGCATAACAATCTAAGCTTGGTTAAAACTGCCATAGAAATTCCACATTTCAATAGGCAACAGCTGAGAGAGCTACACATCAGAAATACCTAATTTCCTTAAAAAACTGACTTTTTTTCAAAAGAAAATTCAAAGTACAATCAACCAAATTTACCTAAAAGCCTCCCCATGTTTTACACAAAAACAAATAATACTGAATACCATTGGAAAAATTAAAAGCAAAGACAAGAGCATTTCTGTAAAGACATTTATGTCTCAGTCTAACAAAAGCTTAACAGCAAATTTAGTTATTCTGTCTTCGTCTTGTCTGTTGGAAAAATTCTGCCTTCCCTCATTACTGTTAACCATAAATTCAAGTTTCATCGTTATTCCTCCAGATTTAGAGATGCCTCAGCCTACCATCAGCAAATGTTACACAGAAACTTTAATAATCTGACAAACTGAGCAACCTGCTTCTGGAACGCTGCAAGAAATGAATGAGTGCCAACTGAGGTGATTTTCCACAGAAAAAAATATATACATTTATACTGAACTTCTCTGTTTTCAGAAGAAAGTATTTGCAAGGTGCAACTAAGAAAATACTAGTGGTTGAGGTTAGAAGTGAAACATGTCTCCCATAACCCTTAAAGCAATCATGTCCCTGACTTCAGCCTCTATAGCATTACTTCATCTTCCCAAGATTACTGCACAATTACTTAGGATTTAAGATAGCTGTAATTTTATGGACATTACCTACATTGAAACAGACATGAAAAATATCAGTAGTACATGACATTAAATATGTTCTTCATTTTAAGCTAGTAGAACTCCTTTAAAGCAACACTGAATGCCTTTAAAGATTGCTTTATATCACTACATTAAAAAGCTGTTGAAACGTGCTAACAGCCATGTTAGCTACTTCATTTAAGTTCAAATATAAAGACCTAAAATGGAAAATGCTTAGTGCCTTAAATACAGAAAGATACTCACAGGATTCTTCTACACATATCAATGCAGTTTTAAAATACTACTTCCTTTTAGGCTGCAGATGTGTCCTATCGTGGACTAAATCACACCTTACCAGCATCACAAAGGCAATCTGCCAAGAAGCCCATTCTTTTAAAGCATTTTCTACAAAAATACAGCCAATGCAGCTTTCAAACATAACAGATGTAACATTCACTAGGTAATCAGCACCTCAAGCTCAAAGACAAATTAAACCAAAAAGAACAGTTTTATGGGCACAATAGAACCTACGTCTGAAATTCTGTTCTGAAAAATGCAATTAAACAACTATGATGGGTTAGTACAATGGCTCTTCTCCTGCTCCATGTGGCACACTACCTGCTGCTCCCACTGCTCACCAGCACCAGCACTCCCACGCCCCAGTGAAGCCATTACTCACTGAGAGTAGCAGAAAGATCACACACTCCATAACTCACTACTGAACAGGAGCTGAATCCACTCAGTGGAGGATACAAGAGACAGGACAGAGAGAAAGAGTGGAGCTACAAAACTGCACAGGAATGGAGCAGGGGAATGCCTGGTAGTAGAGAGAAGGGCCTTTCCAACAGCTAGCAGCACAGCCGCACTGACTGGTGTTTCACAGCCCATCGACTGCATCCCTTCAAGAACATCACACCCCAGTGACCTCCATACGCAAACTGCCACCCAAACACCACCTTCAACTCACCTCTGTGGGAAACTGTTCCATCTACATCTGTTACTGTACCACATGGTTTACTGAATAAAGAGCATGACAACTCACAAATTACTCAATGAATAATTGCACAGAATACAAGAAGGTGTGACAAACCACATACTTCAAACGGAAGTCTAGGCTCAGCTTGTCATAAAACATTTGTATTTTTGGCCTGCTGAAAAGGACATCATCCTCCACTGTTGCAGTCCACACCCCATCTTAATCAAAAATAACATAATTTACACACACAGCTGATGAAGAGGGAATTTGGAGGGAAAAAAAACTATTTCTAGGAAAATGACATTAAATTACTAAGAGATTTCAGTTAAGTAAAACTGTTACTACGAAGTCTTGGTACGTTAAAACTTAGGCTGGCTAGTAAGCTTAGAGAGAAGACCCTAAAGCATAGGAAAAAACGGTTGCAATTATATTAATGATGTTACACACAAAGTCAGATTACGTAATAAAATTACTTGAATATGCAAATCTTACTTGTGTATGTGTCATGGGCTTCTGTGACCTAGAGTGATCTAAGTAAACATGTTGGCAAAGACAGTTCTGATTGATCAGTGTCTCCTCCCATTCCTAACTCCACTGCACAAGGCAGGATACCAGACACACAAATGGCAAAAAACTGTTTTAGCTTTTCATACCTCCAGGATATACTTGTACTAAATACCCTGCTTTGAACAGCCAAATGGGGATTTTAATGTATCTTATACTAAAAAGCTTTCCTACACAAACTCAAAAACACCAGATAAAGGAATGAACACGAGAGGGAAGTGTAGATGTTAAAAATGTTCTCTGTAAGAGATAAGGAACACGCAGTTAAATAAACACCTTAGAAGAATGCACTGGTAAACACATCTGTAATACTCTAAAATTGTTGTATACTTAATAGTATATATTTATTTATATATTTAACACAAATATTTATATATTTAATATATATGTATATTTAACATATAGATATTTTTATATATGTATATTTAATATATAAATATTTTCTGCCCCTTTTCTTAGAACAAATCCTTTTCATTGATTTAAGGTAATGAATAAATCTATAAAACACTAGAACAAAATATAAGAGGTGAGCTAAATCTGACCAAAATAAATTAATCTATATCTTACTACTAAGAGTTTCAGAACTTCTTTCAAAAGTACTGCTTTTAGAAAGCTCCCTAAGTAACCATAATCCAAACCAATTCCACAGCATGGATTGGTGCGTGATGTCTCCTCTTCTACATCTTCCCTATGCCAAAAGGGAGACCTTAAATTATAAGTGGCTTACCTAAGATCACAGGGAGGGATGGATGTTCCAGTCACTGTCTTTATCTGTGATCATCACCCTAGCTTTTAACTACTTTCTTACTAGTCTGCTTTTATTTAAGCAGCTATTTAGCTTAAACACACATTTTTCTTCACCCAACTGTTTCAGCTGTAGCTTACAAACCTCTAGAACTCCAGTGACAGTGTCTAGGAGGCTACTCAGAACTAAACTTAGAAAAACAAGCTCAGCAGCATCAGGCTTGATCTCACTGCATTGGTTCTGCAGCAGCACTGAGGAAGAATTAAAATGCCTACATAGCATAAAAAAATTAAGGACTGTCAGAAAGCACAAAACAATTACTTCAAAGTTACTTTTTTATCTTTTAATAGATCAGGGAAAACAATTATATAGAAGTCTCAAACCATTTTTGAAAGATTGCTAAAGGCCCAGCATACATTAGTTGGAAACATACCATTCCATTTACATTATTGAATTACTCCCAAGTATCACAGTCAGTTTAAGATCATCTAAACACAGACACGGCTGAAAAGGATTGTTCCACTCTTCCCCTAAGCACTGTCAGGTATTTTGTTCATACAACCTCAGGTGAGGTGTGAAGGGCTGACTGAGGACTCTTGACATTAATCTGCAGTTGAATCAGTGAGCTTAAACTGTGAAGAAACAGTATGTCAAACTCCCTTACAACTTTGTTATTCCTGTAGTTTGCGTGTGCTTTTAATTACATCTTTTACGTTTATATATGCCATCCCAGAAAAATCACTTAAAAGTAAAAAGAACAAGATGCGGTTATGTTTTGTTCACAACAGACTGAAAGAAATGTTCAGCAGGAGAAAAGTTAGATAAAGACAGTTAGTACAGCTGATCAGTACCCTGTTCTTTAGAAAGTTCATTTTTGTAATTAGAAGATATTGGAGAAAAGGAACCACTGTCACTTCCCTATTCCTCATGTTCCATCTATCGTTGTCTCAAAGGGATAGCTAAACTAAATTATTCTTAAATATCAGAAGACTTCCTAATCTTTTTTAAACAAATTTTCAAGACAAGAGTAAAAATGTTAGGAATACATATAACTTTGATACTTGTAATCACCGAACTATTTAGCACAGTAACTATTTAGCACAGCTAGTACACAAGAACAACTTTATTTTCATAGGACAAACTCTGCAGATATAGTGGGGACACTAAGATTTGATACATTGCATGAGCTGTAATAACACAATTAATTTAATTATGAGACTATTAAAAACTTAAAAATTACAACAGGGAGTAAATTCAGTCTTGTTAATTGTACGTAAGTAGGCTGGACAAGGAAAAACTCTTTTGTAGGTTCAGTTACCTTTTTTTGGGGGGGACTACAACTTCAGAAGGGTTAAGACATGGCCTGTAACAGGTTGATTCTCTTAATTAATCTTAAATATATTTATCTTGATCACACAGAAGAAAAAAGCTCTACAGAAAATGTGATGTATCAGAACTGGTATTCTAGATTCTGAAATTCATTTATATTTTATGAGCCAATACATCTATTTGACGCAGAGTGGCAAGAGAAGAAGATTAATTCATTAGCTGAAAGTTATTCTCAGCTGATGTAAATAAGTCTACCATTCGCCAGATAATTTCTCCATTTCAGGCCAGCACAACAAAAAATTACTTTTTTCCACTGCAAATACTGTTTAACTGTTGAAACGTCTCAATTAAAAGGAAACTGATTAAGGGATATTGAGGCCGAGAGAAGACATCTCCTAAAATATAGTTAGCACAGAAACTTCTATCTCACCTTTTCCCTTTAAAGCGAACTTGCATTACTCTCATCTTGGATTTTAACATCCCAGTGCACCTCAGGATAAAATGCATTCACTAGATAATTGTATTCAGAAAAGGTGTGACTCTAAAGAGCAGGTAAGTTGTTTATCCTTACAAGCAGTCATAACCCAGGCAGCAAGCAAGGCTTAATATGCTTAAGAGTGTGCTTCATTTATAATCATGCTTAAGGACATGCACAGTATCTATTTCTAACAATGTAATTACACATGATCTTAAATACAAAATTCAGCAAGAAAAAAAATCTTCGATTACATTCCAATTTCTTTTTGCACACTGCATGTCACTTCAACACTCATTAAGGATGTACCAGCAAAATGAACAGGAATGCCTGAAACTAAGCTCTGTCCAAGTTCCACGGCAAATCACTGAAACATCACTTCTAGAGATTTTAATTAATCAAACTTTAAACCACTACATTCAGAGCGTGCCTATAAATAACTTCCCAAAAAGCAAAATAAAAGGTAAGACTAGAACAGCACCGGCAGCTCAGTCTGCCTCTAACCTGCTAATCTAACCCAGCACAATCGCACTCCAGCAACCTGCTTCTGCGGAACACGAAAACAAACTTACTTGTTCCTACAAACCCAGGCTGGTGCTCGGTGGGACCAACCGCCGCCAGCAGCACCGACACCGGCCACCAGCCAGAGAACCCCACCGCCGCAGCAACTCCTGCAGGAGAGGGCACTCGGAGGTCTCACAGCGGCGGCTTTTGCCACCCGGGAGCGCAGCCACAGGGAGGCGACGGGCCCTTCCAGCGCCGGCCGAGCCCCGCCGGCACTGCCG
>VZTD01002932.1:1075386-1098648 GCA_013397725.1 Rhagologus leucostigma
GAAGCGGCGGCAGCCCCTGGCGCCCGCCCCTTCCCACCGCGGCACAGGCGCCCGGGCGGGCGGGACGCGCCTCGCGCCCCTCGCGCGGGTGATTGACAGGCTGCGCTGGCCACTCGGGGGGAGGGAAGCGAACGCCAGGTTGGAAGGGGGCGGGGCTTTCTGGTGGGCANGACGGTGGCAGGCGGCTGAGGCCGGGCTTGGCTGCTCCCCTCAGAGCTCCGAGATATCGTTCAGAGGAGGCAGCGGCGTGCCTGCCCCGGCCCAGCTGCGCTCTGGCCTCGCCTCAAGCCTCTCCTTAGTAGGGACAAAGGTACCTGTTTAATATCTGAAGGGCTGGCTTCCAGAGATTGCCCTGTGCCCAGCGGCGGCTGAGTCAATGTCACTCCGCAGCCGCGGGGCGCCTGGAACCGCAGCTCTTTTCCATCCTCTGCTGAGTAACAGTCTCCCGGTGCCAGCACCCTTCACCAGGCCGGCGGATCGCTCCTGGCAGTTTTACAGAAATGCTGTGCCCATCTTGTGCTCCCCGCGCTTGGCGGCGGCCACACCGCTTGTTTGGCACTGCCACTGCACGTGGGTGAGGTTACCCTGCTCGTCACACTCGGGCATCCTGCATTCCCTGTCGTGTGTATCCATGCAGGAAACGGGGAAACCAGAACCCCTCTCTCGCCTGATGTGTGCAAGACCTGCCACGTAATTATTAAAAAAAGTATAAATGCTACATAACAGGCTTTGTGCCAACTCTCGTGCAAATGAAAAGATCTTTTGTCCCTTTTCTAGTTCTCCAGTCAGAAGAGTAGCATTTTAAAAACCTTGACATCTGGGGAGCCTTTAGGCCACTGAGGGTCTAAGGCTTTAAGTAAAAGTATTACCTTTTTTATATTTGAAAGCATAAAAACAACTTTAAAAGTTTATTGACAACTTGATTTACAGTCATTATAGATGCAGAGGAGAGAGGAGGCAAAGGATAAGTGTTGGAGGTTCTGACAGCTCTTGGAGCACTGGTTGTTCAAATCATTTTTTAGGTAAAGTTGGCACATTCCAGAACATTCTAGAAGTCCTTATAGAAAAAAGAATTAGAAGCAGTATAGCTTCAAGAAACTTTCAGAGGTTATTTCCTCAAGCTGCATTTTCCTTGTCTCGGTAGACACTGAATTACTTTTGCCAAAAATCCTCCATAGGCAATCTGTGCTATTAGTCCTATTAAGAAGAATCTTGGTGACATTTAACTGTGATTTAGGCCCATTGCTAATTGCCCTGTACTCAGTATTTCGCAGTGTGTTGGTATATAGGGCAGGCCTCAGGAACGTCACTGTTGTTCATTCTCGGAAATGTGTAACTCCTCGCTTACCCTGAGGAGCACAGATTCACCTTCAGAACTTCTTTCTGCCAGCAGTTCACCTCAACTTCTCTAGCATCATACATGACAGTACAGAGAGCTGGTGTTCTGATCTGAAAGTTTCCCCTCTGTAAAAGATGCCTTTATCAAAGAGGAGTGAGCATATTCTTAGTTCCAATTAGTATTGCAGGATCCTGACAAGCATTCCACTCTCAGAAGCAACTAAACAGAGACAAAAACAAGTCTTGCATTACTACGATGCCAAGTTCATCAGCTTTAATCAGAAATGGTATACATATTCACAAGTACTGGTACTGGTTTTCCCAAACTTTTCTAAATACAGGCTCATAAACCTAACAATAAGTGCAGATTTTTTTTTTAATGTAAAAGCTGTAGGATATTGTTCCAGTTATAATCTGTTATTTAAAAAAAATAATTATTGGCCATTAGTTCAACTCAACAAATTACTTAATAACCTGTAATTCTAAGATTTGGGTGATGAACATAAGGCAAAAGAGAAAGATGTCTTCCACATCTCAGAATTTAAAGAAAAGTGCATCAGTTTTGGGTAGTTAGAATTACAGTCGGGCTGCAGTGGTGAACAAAGTGGATGATTGCTATATGTAATCTTAATCTTTAAGAGCAACAGAGACATGCCATGCCGTACATCAAGTACATAAAACAGAAAAGAGTGCTGTGGCTTCAACTTTATAGCGTTCTTGTGGTTTAATCGCAGCCAGCCACCAAGCTCCGTGCAGCCACTCACTCGCTCCCCTACCAGTAAGATAAGGGAGAGAACTGGACGAGTAGAAGCCAGAAAAATTGTGGCTTGAGATAAAGACAGTTTAATAGGGAAAGCAAAAGCCACAAGCAAAGCAAAACAAGGAATTAATTTGCTGTTTCCTACATGCAGGCAGGTGTTCAGCCATCTCCAGGAGAGCAGGGACCCATCACACGTAGTAGTGACTGGGGAAGACAAACACCATCACTCCAAACATCCCCCATTCTTACTTCTTCCACCAGCTTTACATGCTGAGCATGACACCACGTGATAAGGAGTATGCCTGTGGTCGGTTGGGGTCAGTTGTCCTAGCTGTGTCCCATCCCAGGTCCTTGTGCACTCACAGCCTACTTAGGGTGAGAGGCAGGGAACCAAGCAGCCACGAGCAACAGAGAAGGCTTTGGCTCCTTGTAAACACTGCTCAGCATTAACTAATATATACATGTGTTATCGTGCGTGGTGTTTCTAGCACAAATGTGAAACACAGCCCCATACTAGCTACTGTGAAGAAAATTTACTCTATCCCAGCCAAAACCACCACGTGAACATCCCAAAAGGTGATATAATTTGCTATGTACAGATATGGCTGCTGTTCTAAGTGAAAGAAAAACTACTTCCAGTGTTTAATCCTAGACTGATTGCCTTTATTGGAATCCTTTGACAATTCCTGCACACACAGGAAAGTAACAGAAATTGCCAAGTGCCACACCTCTTAACTTTCCAAAACTTTTTATCTTTTTATTAAGTACTTTATTATAAAGGTGACATGATATTTTTTTCCCTGTAATATTTCGGCTTGCATTTTAATACTCACTATCTGGCATTATTTCAACAGCTGTTTCCAGTAGCCTGCACCATTTTATTTGTACTGTATTTCTCTAATGAACTTATTCCCCCCTGCCATGCTGAAGCATTTAATTATTAGATACTAATAAATTAGATTCTTGCACTAGAAACCCACAGGCATAACATCTGGCTTTTAAGTATTATAGTTCTGCTTTCCCTTCACATCTTAAAAGCTCTTCCAGCTTCTTAAGAGCTCTGTTCATTTCACACATGTGGAAGAAATAAATGTGATTCCTCCTTCCATCCTTTGTTTTAAACTCGTATCGATTTCTAAATATTGGTCTTTTTCTCACTGGCATAGGATTTGAGCCAGTCAAGGTCGCTTAGAATGATTGGTCTCACTGTGGTATCTCAAACACAGTCCCTTCAAATTTCTTCCATTCAGGATCCTGTAACTTAATCCATGTGCCTAGGAAGATTTCAACACCTAAATATAGAGCTAAACAGGCAGTAATATAAGCTGCTGCAGTAAATTAATTATTTTTTATGGATCATCCAGATTCTGTTAAATTACCCTTTTGTTTAAGTTCTTTGTTCCAGACTAAAAGTTACCAGTGTGTGATAAAAAAATTACAGTACGTAGTCACAAGCCAGCACTTCGCCAGCTTTTAGCCCTGTGTGGAGAGGCAGTGGAGGGAATCTGTTCCTGGCTGCGCAAATGTGTGCCTACAAAGATAGAAAATGAACGACCCTGGGTACCTTTCATTTGTTCTAAAGTTCATGCAGTTTGGCAGCGTGCTGATGTGAACGAGAAAGCCTTACCTGGCCATACTGAACGGTATGCATTGCAGACTGGAATTGTAGTCTGCTTTTAGGTTCCAAAATTTTAGGACCACGAGGAGCATTTTATAGTCCTTTATGAATGCAGAGAGCACAGCAAGTAACCTAGATTTGTTAATAACGTAAGAGAGACGTGAGGCTCGTGCAGTTCATGGTGTAGTGCTGTCATTGCCAAGGATGGTGACATGACCAGTTAGAGAATTCCTGTAATGCATCAATTTCATACATCATACAACAATAAAAAATTGATAGAATGTCATTACCTTAAATAAAAAACAATAAATAAATAAAATAAAAAATAAATTTAAAAACTCACTTTGGCTGTTTATGTCGTCTGACTCACGTAGAAATGTTATACTACTTTCTCTTTGCAATCCTGAAATTGTTGGTTGAGCTAACTGCTCAGCAGCTTTCTAGCCACCATTTTTCTTTGGAAGACTTCTGCATAACCCGATGTGAAAAAGTTCTGTGATCAGTTTGATCCCCTCCATACTAATGGACAAAAATGAGCTTTTAAAAGCTGCTGGAAATCAGTTGCACAAAAGAAAAGAAAAAAAAAGAAAAAAAACAAGCAAAACGAGGACAAGAGGACGTCTAGAACTTCATTGGTGATATGCCTCAGCTGCATCTAAATCTGTTTCCGTATAACTGCTGAATTAGCCCATTAAATTGTATAATGAAAAATACATAAGTCAGGTCAAGTGAAAGGACTGAAAAGGCCACGTACGTAAGAACCACATAATGAGGTACAGAAAATCAGGCACTTTGGCAAAATGCTGGAATTCTGGAGTTTGAGGTAGTGATCAGTGATCTGATTGTTGATCTAAGGCTGCTTCATGTACAGAAAGGATTTTGTTTGTTTTAAGCATTTAATCATAGATCTGTTTAACCTATTGTAATCACTTTGTCATTTATCCAAGAGGTTGAACAGAGCACACGTATTTTTTCATTTAAGTAAGAGTGATCATCAAAGTTCAAAATTTGTGGACAAGAAAACAGCGAGATTGAAAGTTTTTGGCAAAAAATTAAAGAGGCATTTGAAAAGGTTTTCTGTCCCATAAGCACTTTCAAAGCTGAGCTTGCCAGTAAATGTTGAAAATAAAACCTTGTGTCAGAATATTTAGAAACAAATGTATTGATTTCATTATAAAGCTACTTCTTTGTTTTCATTCTATGGTTCCAAGTGTAACTATTTTAGTTTAAAGCTGATACAGGCTTTTTTTAAAAATTGAGAATTTTTTTAAATAATATAGGCTATTTTTAAGAGTAACTTTTTCAGCGGTAAAAGATTCCTTATATTGTCTTTATCCCATTTTCTGTTTTCAATATATTTTGGAAGTGTCTCCATAATTCTGGAAAATTAATAAAAAAACCTAAACCAAACCTAAACCTAAACCCAGAAGAATACTGCTATGATGTAAATTTTTTCAATCTTTTTCAGGCGCTGGATCTTTGTGATTATTTTCCTCCCTTACTGTAACAGTAAGGAAGTACAAATACACTAAGTGTTTCAAGCTATTCTGCAATATTTCCTTTCAAAAGAGTAGGTAGTAAGGTTCAAGGTTTTTAAAATGCTGCATTTGCTAATATATCACAAACTACACTAGAAACTGTACTTTATTTCTATGCTGGCTGCTGAACAGTTCATGATTTGGCTTTGCCAATATTTGTAGTTCTTCCCAATCCTTTCCCTTGAAGAGGAGCAACAAGTACTCCTATGAATCTAGATTTTTACCCTTGTTACACCCAGGATTCTGCCCTCAAATCTGTTCTCTAGTTTACTAATTGATTGAATACTACTTTAGAAAATCAATAGTACATTAGTCACATTAGGGTTTGGCTTTCTAATTGTCTACCCAATCAATAGCATTCTGCTCATTGGCACTAAAAATTTTTCCTGAAGTAGAGTAATTGATCACAGAGCTACATGGCAGAATTATGGCTGTGCTACCTAGACCAAGTGGCTTTTGTATAGTAGAAGCTAGAGAATTCTCTGAGGATTTGTATCCTATTATGAACTGTGCTGGCTCTTATGAAAATTAATGGGAATGCATATTTCTCACTAAAATGTTAAAGAGAAGCAACTCATATCCAGCATTACTCAAATCGTGCTTTCCTGTTGGAGGTAACTAGTTTTACAGTAATAAAATGCATGTTCAGATTTGTATTGCTTCTGCTTGGTTTTTCAGATATAAATATTCCACTGGTTTGATCACTGTATGTTACATTTTCTCTAAATATTGAGATCAATAGACTGTATTTTACAGATAGAAAATCAAGGAAGAACTGAACCTAAAAAATAACTTTGCTGTTAAATCACATTCAAAAGGATGTTCTCTTGGCTTTATTTATGTTTCTATCTATGCTATTGATTTCTTAAGAGTTTCTTTCACTAATTTTGGTCCTAAAGAAGCCACATGTATCTTATTAAGATGTGAGTATTAAATTTCTGAAAATTGGATTCACATGGATTTGGAGGACAAAATAAGATTTCCTGCCCGATCCAGAAATAGAAACCATTTATACCGTCAGATGGAACATACGGGATGAAATAGCTTGGCTTCCTTAACATCACTACCTTTTCATTAATTCAATAAAAATCTGTTTTTAAGGGCTCTTTATGTTGCTGCTATTGTATAATTTTCTCTGGAAACTTGCCAATGATGTGCTGAAAACATGGATATTTCCACAAAACTCACCTTCTTTATTCATGAAAAATAATAGTATATTCACCAAAATGCTAAGCTCAGAGGATGATGATTACTATTACAAGATCAAGGACATTTCTATGAACTGCTTTTCTGTGAAAATCCTTGCATTTGTAATTTACCAATTCTGGTAGCTGTTTGCTGTACTGAAGAAAAAAAAAAGGATTGTGTGGGGAAAGGTAGAAAGATAAGATAAATACAATGAGAGGTTTTTTATTTTTACAAATAGTTGCTATACATATGTTATTAGACATGTTTGGGGTTTGTTTTGTTTTGTTTTCTTTGAGTTTTGGGGGGTTTGCTTGTTTGGGGGGGGTGGATTGATTTTGTTTGTTCGTTTAGGGGGGGTAGGTGTGTACTGGTGTCCCAGTAATGGAGTTATTACTTTAATCAATTAAACTTTAGAGAGAATTTTTTTGGCAGTTCAAAAATCATGCAAGCAAATTTCTGGTTCTAAGAATCATATTTTATCCTTAGTTATAGTCTGTCTCTAAAGGTTACAAAGGTAAAATATATCCTGATTTATACTCATGTATGAGCAGTTGAATTTATACTCATGTATGAGCAGTTGAGACAATGGAATATGCTGTCTTGAAGCAGCTAGTGGATCCCTGAATTGACTAGCTCATACATTTCTTAATTTTCCCTCTGTTGTTCTTCCTTCTGAAGACAAAGATATATTACTGCCCAGAGGTGTCATCACATGCTTCCCATTTCCATCTGAAAAAAAAAGTTGACTTTTACAAAATTTTCCAAAGTTTTCCTGTAGGAAAATTACTTGATAAGGTACCTTGTAACCGCCTTGTATTCATAGAAACTCCATCTGAAGAAACTCTAACAATAAGGTAACACCAGTCTGATTTAAAGATATACTGAGCAATTTCCACCTGAACCAGCAGGACTGGAAGCCTGCAGCATCTTTTGAAATCAGCCCTTGGCCTTTATATGAGAACAGATGCAAACAGCATTCCACAGGATTTTTGTAATTTGTCTGAAAGACCTGAACCATCACTGCCCAGGGATTAGTAAGAACGTGGCAGTCACATATGAGATTGCCCCCACATATTTTCCAAGTCGCTAATTGCTTTCAGGTCAGGGAGTTCCTTTGCTTTTGCTGTTTAGTAGCCTTCAATAGATCTCTTTTGCAATGTTTAGGCTCCGTTTGAAGTCATGTCATGTCTATGCACTGACAACGTCCTATAGTGGGGAGATTCACAGAAAATGTAGCTGCTGTCTGAAGAATTTTGCTTGTTTTGAACCTGGCTCTTCTTGGCCTTGGCTCCTGTTAGAAGTCCCGCCTAATTTATGCCCCCAGTGATTTTGCAACCTCTGACATAACCCTTACTAAACTGTTTTTGAGGGGGAAAATGGGTTCTTTGTTTTGTTTGGGTTTTTTTTCCAGACTGAAAAATCCCAGCTTATTCTTTTCTTCCTTGTAAAGAAGTGTAAAGAAACTGTTACATGCATTGTTCATCCTTGTTACCCTACTTTGAATCTTCTACAATTCCAATCTTTTCTGATATATGGGGATCAGGATGATCCTCTTTGGTTCTTTGCATATTACTTTCCAAACAATTTCTAATTTCCAATTTTCTTTTGTTTTGGCCTCTACAGAGCATTAAGTTGAAGTTTTGCACATAAACTAAGGTCCATCTACTGCATAGTTATGATCAGCCCACCTTTTTGTGCATGAAACTAGCATTGTTTTGCCCCAGGTCCATCATTTCACATTTGTGTATCTTGAAGTTCATCTGGCATTTCAGCTGCTAGGTGCTTTGGTCTCATAAAATGCAGGAATTTTTAACATTAGATCATCTAGAAAATCAGGATGATGCACATTTCTAAGATACAATTAAAATACAGATCAAGCTTGCATTTGTAGTTATCTTTTGTTTTGAGAAAGTGCAATGACACTGTAAGATCAAAAGGCAAATAACAAGACATTTATCTCAAGAAAAATGGAAATTCCATTACCGTAAGTATAGTACAGAAAGCCATTGTACCACTGAAGATTCATCTCTGTGCATCTGACTCAAAAAAAAAAATACTCTTTTCAAAGAGTAAGCTATTTGCTCTTTTTCAAAACATTGCAGTTGAGTTATATTTTTTCCCTTTTGAATAAGCCATAAGTCCATATCGTTGTTTTCCTGTGTGGGACAAAAAATCCCTGCAGTGTAGTTTCAGATAAAACCCACACTGCATAATGGCATTTAATCCCATTTTCACTGCATGCCTAAAGATTCAAAAGAGTGTGAATGTCCACTTCATGGACAATAGAAGCTATCTAGCAGGATGTGGCTCTCTAAGGTTTTTGAAGTTGTTGAATTTGAGGAATAATGAAGATAAGTTTTAAGATAAAGAAAATATAGGAAGTTATTTTCTGCTGGGAAGACAGAGAGAGAGTGGAGGAAGGAAATCCTTTAAGGTGTCTGGACCAACATACTTTTGTTGTGAGAGAAGTGTATCTTATTTGTTCATAGTGTAGTTCATAAAAGCTCAGGCAGTATGCAATGTATGCATTTTACTTCCCATCACAGTCTGAAATGCAAGAAGGGAAAAAGAAAAACTTAAAGGGTCTAAGTTACCAAGGCATCACTCAGGTTAACAAAATCTAAACAAGAAGGTGAAGCACTGCTTGTGATATAGGCTGCAGTGTATATTTTTAAATGTATATTTTACGTTTAACCTGATAGCTTTAACTCTGCTATTATTATTCTTCAAATTCTCTGAACTTCCATATATTCTACACTAATTATATTTGTGTAGAGTAAATTCTCAATTATTTCACTACTTGTGTGTGTTTTATTTTTTTCTCTGACAAGGCTAACAAGAGTAGAACCTCAAGAATTTGAAGAAACTATGAAGACTTCTCTTATTCCTGTTATGCCATTAACATGCTATCAATTCTCAGGCAGCCCACTGTAAAAATTTCTTAGAAATTTTAGAACTTAGAAAGAACTACTTCCTTAGTTATTTAGATCATTGTGACAAAACAAACATGCAAGCAAGAAGAGAACATAAAACCCCAAACAACCAACCAAATAAAAAACCCAAAACAGCTAAGTAATTACAGCAAGGGGAACTACTTTTTGTGTCCACACACAATGTTGCCAAATTTAGAGGTGCTTACCAAGTGTATTTTTAACATTCAGCCAAAAGATTCTTTTATCCTCCATCTGAACAGTACTACTATTCAAAGGAATCATTCCCACCTCTCCTCAACTTTGTAGCCTTCTTGGGAAAATATACCAGCACTTTATCCTACTTTGCAGCTGGATAAAGCAGTCAAACACTGCTTTCTCGCTTCTAATAAATTTGTTCCTGAATTTTGTGACCTATGCTTATGTAATGTCTGGAAATCATAAATTAATTAAATATTAAAATCACCAATTTTAAAATGTCAATGCATGTGTCATAGGGTGTAACAATTAGACACAGCTAAATTAAAAAATAATGTTCTCAGAGGTCCTTAAAGATCATAATTTCCAATACCCTGTCTCAAGATTACACCGACATTAATTCAAGCCAATGTTTGTCTAATCTTTTTCCAGAAGATTTCCAATGGCCATATAATTGGACAAAAAGGCCAAAACTCACCCTTGCTTTTTGTACTATGTCAATCTATAAATTCTATACTACTGAAAACCAGGGGGGAAAAATCCCCATCTTCTTTATGAGGATAGTATTTATATTATTATGTCACTTGCCAACTGTATCAGGGAATGATAGAAATACAAGTTAAGTTTAGATAAAGTATGTAATCAATACTTGCAGGTGAACGTCTGTGGCAAAAAAGAGGAAGATGGAACTGAGTGAGTTAATACTGATGTAGCTTGATCTGAAAGAAATTAAGTCATTCACATCCTAATCCAAAGCCTTTTTAAAGTCATTAGAAAAAATATGGAAGGTTGAAATGCTATCCAGCATTCGGGTTGATAATTTAATCCACCTTTTACTGGAAAATTAATCATTTTTATCCATCTAAAATTCTTTTTCTCCGGTAACATATGTAATTATTTTGTCATGGAACAAAAATATGGAATAGTCATCAGGTATAATTTTCTTTCCCACTATAACAGGTTTTGATCTGGAGAGGACATACATTTCTCTATCATGTAGAATTACTGTGAACCAATTGTAAAGTTATATGCATTCTCACTATTGAGAAGAAGTCATGCAAAAAATTTAAGACCTGAACACTCCCAAGCGTATGAATAGCTTTTCTTCCAGATGAATTATTCTGTTGACTTCACTAGGACTGCTTACATTTTTCAGGCATGGAAGGGTGAGGATTATAATTTTTATTGTCTTAAAAAATCACTTAATAAGATAAAATAATGGCAGGAATTTCTTAATGTTAAGAAATCACAAAAATATGTCAGTTATCCCCAGAATACAATACAGTGAAAATCCAATGCAGATAAACCAGATTTAAATCTGTAGGTATCCAGTAAAATGAAATCTTTTAAATAACTGCTTTTTCTGTTTTAGTATCATAAGTCAACATTTGTCAGTGTCTCTTGTCATTAAAACATTCTTCTCACGAACACATTTCAGCCCTTGATTCTGAGGCATTCATGTGATCTTGCCTAATGCCTAGAGTGGAATCCACCACCCATCAGTGCAAGTAGGTTTTTGTGCCCCTGACTTCAGCCCCAAAAATTCCTAATTGGACCCCTGGTTACATGCAATTAAAAGGTAAATTATTCTATTCAAGAGATCCATCCTTAATGTGCAGGTTATTTTTCTGTATTAAAACAGATAAAGCAAAAATACCTGGTGCTAATACTCTATAATGCTGCATGTTCTTCTTGGCGATACACAGCACCAATAAGAAAGTTTTCATTACTTTTTTTGGATGAATAAAGTAGGAAAAAAACCCAAATCTTCAAAATTTCTGCTTTAAATAAAAGATTTCTAATAACATTCCTGTCTTTTCCGTAGGTTGCTATAAATATAAAACCACAGATAAAAAAAGAAGTGATAGAATACCTGGAAAGGGATCTGCTTCTATGATTTAATAATCATTCATTTTAGCAATACAAGTAAAGTTATCAATCACTTTAGATCATACTTTTAGATGTTATTTTTATTTACATTGCTATATCATTCACTTAACCATTTTAGTATTAAAATCTTATCCAAGGAAAAGACAAGCACCAGAACATACTAGAAATACTTTCTGAATCAGCAACTAATGAAAGATTCTAGAACTTTAAATAAATATATTAAATTCTCAGATTTTTTTTTTAGAGGCCTTATTGATTTTCTGTAGAGAGATTTTTGGGGCTTGACATATTAACATACAGCAGAATGTATTAACTTGCAAATTAATGCAGTATATTTATTCACCCTGGAGGTGGAATGATATGGAAATCATTTACTTACAACTCTGTCTATTACTAAAAATGTATGTCCTGAGACCAGTGTCCTTTGCAATCTAGTTATTCTGGTTGCATTTCAGTATAATCCAAATTGCCTCATTCTAATTTTTTCAAGGTTATTTTGAGGATGCAAAAGAAAAAATACGAGCACTGCTAAATTTTGCTTGTCTGGGACTGTGAGTACTATTGATTTTTACACACCTCTTTTATAACCTTATAGCATTTAGATTGAAGGCAGTGGCAAAACTAAAATCCTCACTACCAGTAAAGACGTATGGAAAAAAAGTGAAGTATTAAAAAATAAATTATATCTTGTTTAGTCTTTAGACATTGCCCACTTTAAGCACAGGACTTAAGACTTCAAAATGTTTTGCTGATTGCTGTGAAAGCAAGAGCAGAAGGGAAGGATCCAGGCTAGAACACTTTAAAAGTATTTGACTGCACTAGCAAGACAAAGTTCTTAGGTTTTCAAGAATTAGTTAATTGGACAGGGAAAAAATATTCAACATGCAGAATATTCAGTAATGCAATATTCTGTAATAAAATTAAACACTGTCATTTGCAGTAATTAGTCTCCAACACTTATCCTAGGCTTGCAATCAAGTGAGGATTCAGAAGAGTGCTATGGCTGACAGATAGTTGATAATTGACATATCTTAGTACATCTTAGTAGTGAAGAAGAGACCAAGAAACACTGTTTTCCTTTAATGTATGTCAATATTTTGTACAAAGGAACCTTGATCCTTCTTTGAAGCATCTCATAATTAGTACTAAGGAAAAAGACCCCTACCAACTATGGTTGATTTACAATAGTCTTACAGTAGCTCTGAATCTGTGCATTCTCCTGCCACACTAGATGTGTTCAACACTGTGAAAATCTAAATAGTTTATATTCATGGCCATTTTATTATAAGTAATAATGACAGTGGCCACACTTTATACTTCCATATCTCATGTATTTCCAGTAATGGTATATGCTTTTTAACAAAGGTGAAAGAAGGAGACCTCACGCAGAACGTAATTGAGTCGGCATCTCTGTATACCCAGGCAGAGATTACAAACTTTGAATAAATTTTATTATGCCTACAGAAACATTCTGTTGGTTTAGACTAGGCATTTCATCCAAGCACTTTACCTGAATTTTATTTTTCACTTAAAAATATATTTAGCAGTAGGCATTTGCAGTATGGTCCAGCATCACTTTATGCATTAGAGAGAAAAAAAAATCAGAATGGCTTGTGTACTGTGAATTTAGTTATTACGTTTTTTGCAATTAATAATACTTCCTTAATTGGGCATGACGTACTTAAGTAGGATTAAGACAACTTATTCAAACCTAGTTATCCCTAAAATATATCTTTTTTTTACCTTGCTGAGTGTCTTTAGTCATCCAGAAAACGCGTAAAATCAGGTGAAGATTGGCCGCTATATGGGAAATAACACATCTGACAGATCTTAAGAGACGTGATGCACATTTTACAGTTGTGTGAAGATCACTGAAAATAAAGATTTACATGTTGATATTCCATCATTTCAGCTTCCTATTTCTTAAAGACTAAGTGGATGATGAAATTCTAATAACTAGTACCAGAAATAAGATTAAAAACTGTGTAAAAAAGCAACACTCCTTTGTTTACCACTGAGAAGTATTGTAATAGTCAGAAATCCTAAGCACAACTGAAAATCTTTTTACAGGAGCACCTCTGGCATAACTCCCTGATGAATCAAAGTAGAAAGCTATACTTTTAAAAGTAGAAAAGCTATATATCACACATTTACTTTAGAAGAATTTATATCTACTAGTTCATTTTTACCTCCTGAAAAATCGAAGGGGGTCTTTCCTTCTAAACAAGACTAGGAAAAATAAATTGTGTCCACACTGTGTCTTGTCTGCAGTTCTTTTTGAAAACCACTTAAAATATGGGTAGCACTTCTGTCGCTGTATGGTGTGCTTTCCAGTGGCATTAAAGGAACATATGCTTGCATTCAGTGTACAAGCTAATTTGAAGTGAGCGTTGGATACTTGATAAAAAAGTGATTGTGCAATGAAGTACATAATCTGGCCTTTTCTGCATTTCATTTTTACATACCGCACAAAATTTCAGAAGTGATTTAGCTTGTGAAAAAGAACATCGATGTTTCACCACTGTGTATTCTGTTGCACTTTCACTCTCGTTTTAATCTGCACCAATAAAGTAAAGAGCCTTTGAGAGATGACCAAAGTGGGCAACTGGGTCAAGCTTCTGGTTTCTGTGTCCTTATAGACTGACTTCATTGAACACAAAATTGTTAGGCTGCAAAAGCAAGGTCAGAAAGAAAATCAACTTTTCTCTTTGGGTATCTCCTAGAGAATTTCACTTCATGTCCCTCAGTGGAGTGAAAGCCTTTGATTTTGTCTTCCTGGTGAGGGAGGATGTACGAAATTTCTGGGGATAGTGGCAAAATTAATGTACACATAAGGGATTTATATCTTTGGAGCATTCACGCAGAAATATAAAAAAGCTCAGTGGATGATCTGGATGGACAGTTATAGACCCTTCAGGAGAGACAGGCAGAGCAGGCAGTGCAGAGAGGTAACACCACATGTAAAGGAGGGGTCAGAGTGTACGGTGTTTGCAGCTGGGAGTGAGGTGGTTGAGAACCTTTGGGTAAGGATTAAAGGAAAAGCAAATAAAGCAGATGTTGTTGCGGGAGTTTACTACAGATCAGCCAGCCAGGATGTTGACACCAATGTATCGTTCTAAATGGAATTAACGGAAATCTCCAGAGCAGTTACTCTGGTCCTTACAGATGACTTCAAATTCCCAGAGGTTAACTGGGTCTGTCATACAGCAGACACGAAGAGGTCCAGGAAATTCCTGAAGCCCATTAAAGGAAACACTTAGGTACAGGTACTAAAGGAGTGGAGTGGGAGGAGTGATCTCTTTTCTCTGATGTCTGGTGATAGGACACAAGGGAATGGTATGGGGGATATAAGCAGTGTCTGGGGAAGGTAAGACTGGATATTAGAAAAAAGTTCTTCATGAGAAAGTGGTCAAGCACTGGAACGAGAACCGCAGGGAAATGGTCATGTCCCCAAGCCTGTTGGTGTTTGAGGAGGAGATGACTTGTCTTTACTGTGCCCTGTAGGAGCTGGACTCAGTGATCCTCCTGGGTCCCTTTCAACTCAGGGACTTCAGTTTTGTGATTCTGTATCCTATATTTAACTGTCTTGTAAGTACTTTTCACTCAAACAGTAACTCACATAAACTTTGTGAGGGGGAGAAATGAGTCTGTTCATTTATGTGACAGTTGTAATTTTTTACACAATTTTGAGAATTTAGAAATTTAAAAAACAGCTTACATCCAATCTACACATCAATTAGAAGGAAAAAAACCCAATATATATAACACAGCAAACACTGTCTAGAAGCAAATGAACTTCACAGCACGTGATAATTAGCTCCAAAGGTACCTTTGCATATAATGTGTTCTGGATAGGACACCATAGTGGAATGTGGAGCAGTATGTCTAATCATTCCAAAGCATCCATGGGCAAGTCATACAATCCTTCTATTAAAGTTATCCATCTCCATAATTGGATTAAAAAACCTGTCTCTGTCTATCAGGTCCATCTAAGACCAGATGCTAACTCATACTGGCAGAGTTACCAATTACAGAAATAGTTTGTGTGAACAAATCCATACAAATGCAAGTATAGATTACTGCTTGATAGACTTAGACTGCCTTTTCCATGTGTCACTTTCTATCATCTATACATGCCTTAAGGATCAGCTTTAGCACACTTTCAGTGTTGTGGTCCTTGGCACTATAATATTCATACCTGGGTTTTTTTGTTAGGTAGTTGCTATATACATATTCTTCGTGTTCTGTTATTCATAGAAAACAGCGACGACTAGTTTCTAATTTAATCCTCTGTGAGGAGTTATTATAGAGGCTAGCACAGATACTTGAATCTGACTTGCATCACTAGATTTTAGTGTCACAATCATAGAGATGTATTTGACATTAATTTTCTTTCTTTCTATATAACAATAGTGAATTTTCCAAGAATATTAGGTTTGCATCTGTGAAGATACAATCTTAGAAATCACATATCTATGGGAAGAAATATAACCCTGAGTTAGAACAGTGACTGAGTGCCAGCAGTTTTTGATTAATGTCATTCCCTCAGGGCAGAACAGCACTAGTGCTTTTTGTCATTATTAGTTCATTAGGACTACATAACTACTTTGCTGATGTTTACTCTGAGACTTCCACTTGCTTTCTTATAACTGCATTTACATTTTCAGTTGTGACAGAGGAATTAGGAAAGAAAGTTATTGCACAGAACATACTTCTTTTCCTTTTTTTCTTCACTTAGTGTCCAAAGGACACTTACTATGTACCCTTAGCACAAGACAAGCTGATCCAAACACCTCTGCAACATCCAAGTCATCTCTGAGTCCATTTTCCCTTTTGTTTTTCATTGGATGTGCGCCTGCCTACTCTTAACCTATGAAGTCTAAATAAATTAATTAGATTCATATATCCCATTATTAACAGTAGATCTGGTAGCAACCCAGTCTGGAGTAACAGACCCAAGTGACTTTTTCTTAAAATACTCTAAAAAATATCTCATTTCAGCATCTTTGCTGCCATTTATCACAGACTACAGATGTATTTTGATGTTTTTGTCCTTGGTTTCTCCACTCTTATATTATACAGCACATTCAGCTTCATAAATGTTCTCTTCAAAAAAAGAAAGATAATCAAATTTATTAAGACCAGCAAGGCCTAATGCATAGATAAAAGAACTAAAATTTGGGAGATCAAGGTTCTCAGTTTTTTTACTGACCTGCCAGGTTATGCAAGCCAAGATGATACCATTCTCTTTGGTTAAATGACAAAAATCTACTGTGTTTGCTGTTCTAATATGACCCGAACTGTGTGGATAAACTTTCTCCTTACAGACATGTAGGAGTATGTCTGTACTCACTGACATACTGAAAGATCTGAAATCCACCGAAGTTATCCCTTCAAAGAAAGGGATAACATCTCACTGACTCACGCGGTTCTGAATCAGACCCTTAGTTTAACTTGGTGTTTAACTTACTAGCTCTTTCAAGATGCAAGGAGTTTCCTGGAAATTAAAGAGTGATAAAGGGAAACTGGTGGCATAAGAGATTTCCTTCAATGTTATCATAAGAAGATGCCATTTGCTGAAATTGTTTAAGTTTAAATATCAGTCACAGTCACAGAGTAACCTTTAAGACATCTTACCTCTTAATAAGTAAGACAAATGAAAGGTCTCTAAGAATACTAGACCACTGAAAAACAGAGCACATGAAATATTCTCACCTTTACAGAATCTTTTTTTCCCCCTTCAAATGCTGACTGAAAGTTTTCCTCCTTCCAAATAATTAGTGTTTGGTAATTCTTTATTCTTCAGTATGAGCAATATTTGCTAGGTGAGCAGCCGAACAGTAGGAGACCATGAGACCAAAGACCAGTAATCATGTACTCATTGAGGGCATTTTTAGATTTCTAAGCCATTAGCCATGTTCCGTCTAGAAATTTCTATTACCAACAATTTCACACAGAATCTGACCTGCTACTTTTACTGAAAAGGTCTGAAAATTTAACAGGAACAATCTGGTAAGCTACCTGAACAGTCCTAGAAGTGTCTCAGCATAGGAGTGCTTAAGGGAGATCCAGAATCTATTCCAATATTCTTCAGGATGCTCTTATTTTTCATCATACAGTTCTAGATTGTGATAGACTTAAGAAAAGAACAAGGCCAGTGTTTTGTCCCTAGTTTGGAAATATCCATGGGATACTTTCTGTTAATTTTTCATGCATGTAATTGTCTGTTTCGTTTATAGATCCAATTCCTCTAACAGTTGCAGTGGGTTGACTGTGGCATCCACTGCCAAGTCTCCACTGCTTTATCACTCTCCTCCTCAGCTGGGCAGCAGTGATATAACAAAAGGCTCGTGGGTAGAGATAAGGACAGGATGAGATCACTCACCCATTACTGACAGGGACAAAACAGATTCAACTTGCAGAAAAAGTTAATTTGCTTTATTGCCAACTAAATCAGAGTGAGAATGAGAAATAAAAGCAAAATCTTAAAACACCTTCCCCCATCCCTCCCCTTTTCTTGGGCTCTTGGTCTTCTCTGCCTCCTGCTCACAGCAGCACAGGGGGGAGAAGGAATGGGGGCTGTAGCCAGTGGGGGCTCTGGTCAGTTCATCACACATGGCTTCCCACAGGGTCACAGCCTTCTTCAGGCACTTCCACCTACTCTGGTGTGCAGTGCTGCACAGGCTGCAGGTGGATCTCTCCTGCCCTGCGGTCCTCCATGGGCTGCAGGGGCACAGCAGCCTCTCCACAGGCTGCACCAAGGGCTGCAGGAAAATCGGAGCTCCGGCACTTGGAGAAAAACCTCCACGTCCCTCTTCACTGACCTTGGTGTCTGCAGGGCAGTTGCTGTCACACATTTTCACTCGTTTCTCCTGGCTGTTTCACAGCCATTTTTTTTCCCCTTCTTAACTCTGTTACCCCAGAGGTGCTGTCACCATCGCTAATGGGCTCAGCCTTGGCCAGCAGCAGGTTCAGCTTGGAGATGCCTGGCATTGGCTCTGTTGGACATGGGGGCAGCTTCTCACAGAAACCACCCCATAGCCCCCACCACAAAAACCTTGCCACACAAACCAAGTACAACAGTTTTTATAATTTTCATTGATATTCATGATACATGGTATCCATGTGTACAGTTCTTGTGAATTGAATTAGGCATCACAATAAACTGTCCTGTGACATTTACACCATTTACACATACCACAGCTGTCAGTGGAGAAGAAATAATACTTTATTACTTTTTCTGAAGAAATATAATTCACTATTTGTTTCTCCCATTTTCAGAAGAATAAAACTTACTGCTTTTCTAATCTAATCTTTGAAAAGAGCCTTCACCTTCCCTTCTTCTTAAATTCAAATATCCTTTGTTGAAATGATGTTTTTTTTCTCCTCCAGGTCATGCACCATGGATCACTGATTCCAATTCTAAATTTTGCCTTAAAGACAGTATTTAAAATTCATCTCTCATATTCAAACTTCATCTAAAGTATGCTCTTACTGAGGCTGCTTTATGATAAGAAAGAACAGAACTCTTGAGGATACTTCCAAAGTATTCCAAAGTGTAACCAAACAACCATAAGAAGACTACTTTTAGAACATACATTCCACTTACATGCAATTTAAATCCCTGCTACAAAGGGATACAGCTATTTATCATTCTCTCTGCATGAACAATCCTGAAGTGTAAAAGGAGTTCCAAGACAGGTTAAATAAGAACTAAATAAATGATCCTGTGCCAATTAGGAATACAGCAAGTAGAAATCTTTCAATGTCAGCAGAAATACATTTTAAAATTTTTATTTAAGAGAATGAAGTAAAGAAGGCAGAATGAGTAACTTTGTAAAATGAGGTCTAAGAAAAGACATGGAGACAAAATTGATACATCATGTCAATGGGTAGTGAAGCTGTGATTGAAAAAAAATAACTATGCCAAGAAAAAATAATCTAATAATTATGAAGAACTGTTAAAACTTAATAGGCTCAAAACCGAGGAGGTAAATATTAAAAGTGCTGATTAAAGCATTTAATAATAGTATTCATATTAACTAATTATTAACTCAATAATTAGTTTAGCCATTGTCTAGATGAAGAAAATTTTGTAACCAATGCTAACTTAAGCATTGTACCTAGTATTCACTACCTGATTTGATTTTATGAGCTAATTTATAATATATATTCACCTGAATTTAATTATGTTGTTTCCCTAGACATGTGGGATGAGTGAAGACAGTAATGAAGCAAAAGGTACTGGACAGTTTCTATCTTCTTCACAGAAATTTGATTACAATTTGACAAATTAATATTTTAAGTGCTACAGTTCTAATTCTGTTGCTAAAAGAGAACTATAATAACATTAAATTGTCAAAGGTGCATTAAAAGGTCAAACTAAGAAGACAGAAAAACACATTAATACAATCTTATAGAAACTGACACGAAACCAGCCATTTTATGACTTGTTCTCAGTGTTTATTTTGTATCTTGGGGGTTTTTAAGTCTATGTATTTCAGATAGATTAAAACAGTCTCACAAATTATTAGAAAGAAATGTGCTGAATGGCAATAATATATAAAATCTTTTTAATGCCATCACTGTCTTTATATTGTTTCATTTAGATGCCTTTCCAACTCTAATACATTTATTTATTTTTTATTATTTATTATGTATATATTTATATATAAATATATATTATTATTGTATTTTTAGGTATTTATTTATATATTATTATTAATTATTATTATTATTATATATTAAAGTCTGAGAGTCATTAGGTTGTCCCTACTGTTTGGAGATTTCCTTAGTTTGGAGTCAATAAATGCATTCAGAAAAGGGCATAACAAATTTCAAGAAAGCATATTTTACCCATTCATCACCATTGTCAAGCTCCAGATAGTCAAAACACTCCCTAACTCCTCCACTTCCTAAAGAGGGCTCTTTTCCCTGCTGATTCTGAATAGTTTATAGACACTTGTTGCAGCATTCCAAAGCAGAAGTTATCCCACCATTTTTCCATGATTGCTTACACTGTAATTTGTGGGCTTCACTATGTTTTCCGTTGGTGTAGATGCATTTTAGCTGGGCTATCAATCCTGCCACCTTTTTAGGGGAAGAAGACCTAATTCCTGTGTGACTGTTCTCAGATGCTTCCATGATTTCTAACACTCCAACACCCACCCCTGCTGCACAAATTAGTACAGGGGCAATTCAAATCTGCTACAGTGTCCACTTGCACACCATCCCTTGAATATTTTTGATCATCAGGCATTCTGCTGACAAATGGAGTGTACCGGTCTTAAAGGGAGAAAAGGATCTTCACTCAGGAGTTAACAAACCTCACTAAAGGAGTTTTAAACTAGATTTGAAGGGGAAAGGGGATAAAAACAGGCTCACTAGAAATAAGCCTGGGAGCAGCATGCCTGATGATCAAAATCCACAAAATTCTGCCAGGGATCAGTCTGACCAGTCTCAGAGTTAGATACCAATCTGTTATTCTCTTGATTTGCTTCCTCTTTCTTCCTTCATCATTTCCTGCAACTGGAACAACAGAGGAGAATTTTACATGTACTCCTGATCCCTTAACCAGTTAGTCACAAGGTGCTGAATTCCCCTTTTGATTGCCTCTTAGGCTTCTTATTGCAATTTCATCACTGCCTGCTTGAAAACGTATTAATGGTTAATAATCTGAGGGCTATACCAGAGTAGAAAGTTTCCTCCTTATTTCTTTAACACGGGCTCCGAGGGGCAGCAGACTTTCTCTAAGAAGTGGATCCAGTGTACATATTGGGCTTTTTGTTCCTCTCAGAAGAAAGTCTGCTATGACAATGACACATCTTTTTTTCTTCTTCTATATGGAAGCGGTCTTGACACAGGGAGTAGGCTGATTTAACCTCAGCAACACCTCCAACCTAGATGAACCACCCTTCTCATCGCTGTTCAGCTGGACTTGCAGAGCCTTGTGCCTGTTATGCCAGGGCACCTGGGAAGGTGGGGTAGTAATGGAGGGGATGCTCTGCTGTGCAGGGCAGGAAGTTGTCATCATTTCCCCCTTATCCCTTAAATCCTGATGTTCTCTGGATTAAAGATAGGATAGGGAATCCCCTGTATCATGCATCCTCTCAGGTCTGTCCCTGGGAATGCAGGGGGTTTTTCAAGCAGTCTGTCTCTCACTCAGACTCTCTGATGCTGGTCAATCTACTCAGCTCCTCCCACAGTTCCGTCACTAAGCGGAGGTGTTCCTCTACCTGGGCACACCTCCCAAGGGGTGTGCTCACTGCTGCTGTCGAGTATTCTTGCATAGGGCACATCTTGCAGCTGACACCTTGGCAGGCAAATGTGCAAGATGAGATATGTGTAGGCAAGACTATGATAACATAAGGAAACAATCTTTGGTGGTTCTAGGACAAATAGAGAAAGACTTCATGTACTGCAAAATAAACGTAGATTTTAAGACCAAGAAGGTCCTATTGTCTTTCTAAAGTCTTTTTTTCTCTCCTTCTATGTCCTCCTTTTTTTAATAAAAAAAGTCTTTACTGAAAAAAGTTTATAGTGATGAGGCTCTTGGCACAGGTAATACCTGTAACATCAAGATAAAGGTCAGGGCCAGGAGAGAATGTCAAAGGATAAAGTTCCATGAGGTAGGTGACCTGATTTAAAGGCTTGCTGTTGCCAAAAGAAGAGATTCCACATGCTTTGCCATGTGCAGACATAAACACCCATAAACCAGTGTTGTTAGTCACATGCTCTCAGTCTTTTGTGCTGGCTCTGGCGTTTGTCTGACCCTCTGATGAACCAGTCCAGCTTGCTAAATAGGCAAAAAGCAAATCCATGAACAGTTACAAGAAAAAGTGATTGTTTATTCAACAGTAGTTCACAAGAATATTATTTTCATGAATCACACCAAGAGAAATCAATTTTCAAGCAAAAAAGCTGTACAGGTAAACTGTCTATTTTTGTTATCATCTGAGATCATGTTCCCTCACCAGCCAAAATCACTCACTTTTCAGAGGTCTGCCTCCAGGTTTTGTGTAAAAAGTTTTTATAAAAATAACTTGGCTTGCAGAAGGTGACAGTAGAACTCAGACTGTAGAAAGAGAGAGTTGCTGTGCCACATGCAGCATTATATGACCAAAGATGACGCTACAAAAAGCAGCAACCAGAATTGAACTTGAGCAGATTCAACTCAGATATAAGAAAGTGTCTTTTTGGGAAGTGTTTCAGAACCAGAATAAAATTCTTGCAAAAGGAAAACAGGTTCTCCCTCTCCTGGTGTTTCCAAAGTGTAACTCAGCAACTTCACAGAATACGTGTGTTACTAAAACACAAGCATTTTATGTCTACACAGAGATTTTGCTAAGCCATCTACTAAAAAAATAGTGTAAACTTAAAAATGGGGAGAGTTTGCCTCACAGTCAAGACATACGTGTTTACCTTGGGATGCCAAGTGTAGGGACGCGCTAGTTCCTGATATTGCTGCTTAACTGATCATTACTTCATATGGAAGACAAGAATTCTCTGAAAAATTAGCTAATGAGGACAAAGCTGCATTTCGCTACGACTGCATTCAGATTCTCCTGCTCTGACTGACATTCATCACAGTGGGGAAAAGAAAAAGTAAGAAAACTTCCCCGCTTGAAGAGAAGGCACGTCCTTGAAACAGCTGGTATTTCTCCACTGGCAATGCAGAGCGCTTGTGAAAAACGTTTTTATGCTTTTATTTGTGAGGTTTTCTGCTACAGTTCCACTCCCCTGTCTGACACAGCGGCACTGCCGCTGACCCTCTGGCGACAGGGCGGGGCGGGGACGGGTGTC
>VZTD01002932.1:1099312-1251654 GCA_013397725.1 Rhagologus leucostigma
TCGTCTCCGTGCTGGAAGGTAACCGGGACGGGCGGGAGGGTCGCGGCCTCTGCGGGTCCCCTCTGTCCCGAGAGGAAGATGAGGGGTGGTCGCTGCCTGCGAGGTGTTTTCTGTGGTGGCGTGAGCCGGCTAAGCCGAGCAGCTTTGAGTAAACCAGTTTTATTAATAAATCTTTGGAGGTACCTATCTTAAGGCCAAGGTTGGCTACCCCCAGTTAGGTCTTGGAAGTATGTACAAAATGTTTTATTTTAAATGACTGAGAAAAGTAACCATCCTTTCCTGAGGGTTTGGGGGGTTTTTTTAAGTAGTATTCTGGTGTTTCTATCCCTTCTTAGCAATCTGCCGTGAGCTTTTTTTGGTAGTGTTGTCTCCACCGTATAGCTGGCTGTTCTTCATCTTGTGTTTCTACAGATTTTAGTTGCTGTGATCTAGTTAGTGTGTGTATGAGTTGTTTATTGGGGTGTCTTTTTCTGGTTTGGGCTGTTTTGGAGATTAGTGGGGTTTTGGGTCGTTTTGTCTCAATGCTTTTTCTTTGTCAGGTAAATCCTATTATCTCTCTGTCCATTTATGTAGTTTGCCAGAGGAGCTTACAAGTAAGATCCTGTCGTCTGACATGCTTGTAGTATCATCTCCCCACACTGTAATATAAGTAAATTTTCACTTCTTCTTGTCATTTCAAACCAGAATATTGGATGATCCTGAACCGAGGACCAATCATACACAGTTTTAGGCACTCTCCTAATCTGGTAATAATTTTCCTTTCCATCAAGTGGCAGGAAAAACACTTTTCACTACTTTTATAAGATTGTGTTTTTCTGTTTTGATGTTGGACAGTCATAACATCTTCGCTTGAAGTAAAACATTCACTCCCCTTCTCTCACCTGCTCCGTTACCTATTGACAGTCACAGATGTCTCAAATCATTCTAATTGCTTGCTGCTTTTTCTTTGTTGTTACTTGTTTTCTTGTTTCTTCTCAAATAGTCTGTTTCATGTTACGGTTCTTCCATATTTCTGCACAGTGCAAACACTTTTTCTTTAAAGAACAGAGCAGGGAAGGTGATATGGGAAATTAATTTCACGTAATTGGTTTATGGCATAAATCTGAGCTCTTGCTTCTTTTCTAGTGATGGCTGTGCAATGCCACTCTTTTACAGGGCGCTGTTTTCCAAAACGACCGAAGCACATGCTTATAGTTGAAGCCAAGTTAGATGGTGAACAGCTGGCTACTGATCCCATAGAGCATACTGATCAGCCAGAATTTGCTACAGAACTGGCTTGGGAACTTGATAGGAAAGCGCTTCATCAGCACAGGTAATGTTAAAAAGTAAATTTTAATTTGCAGAGAAACTTTAATTTTCCTGTCTCTGCAGTTAGTGAAATACAGTTTCTGTGTTGCTGTCATCTGAATTGTTTTTTGGAACTTTCTTTTACTTTTATCTACCACATTGCTGTTAAAAAATATACTGATGTAATGTACAAAAAAAGGTAGTGTGTGGCAAGATAAGTGATGCTTAAAAATTCTAAAGGGTATGTTTTTACACTGCTACCGTACAAGCACTTAGAGCAAATTAATGATGCTATAATTCAAACATTGGAGTCAAGCTTCCTTAAATATACTGTGACACAAAATTAACTTAACCTCAAACCTGAAAAGCCTATGTAAATAGTTTTTGAAAATGTCAAGGAGATAAGGTGAGAAATTGAACCTTCCGTAACTGTTATTTGGTTTTACAAATTTTACAACTTACAGGTTGTAATATTATGACCATAGTTTCAAAGAAATTAAAAAGGCCATATCATCTTTGTTTGACAGAGAAAGATGCCTGAATGTGCCATGTGCAAGACATCGTATCTGTGCCTCTAAGTAGTTAGGTGCTTTACCCAAAAACCTTCTCCACAAGTCCTTTTTTTAAGATGCCCTTACAAGTGTAATTCAAATTTCTTGTGAGGCGCTGTGCTGATTTCTTTTATGTGGATAAGGTATTTACTTGTCTTTCATGTCTTTTTAATAGCACTTGAGACTCTGAGGCTCCGATGCACTCCTCTTAAAAAATTAAACCACTTGTTCATTTTCTCACTTAATCGTGAGTTTTTGTATGTTCAATATAAATTCAGTTTCTGAAACAATAAAACTAGTTATATAACAAGTTTTGTATCACTGGCTTGCTGGAAACTTACGAACTATCTTTGACAGCTAATTGCAGAGATACATTTTATATTTAGTATTCCAACTGAGTTGCTTTTTCAGGCTGCAGCGTACACCTATCAAACTCCAGTGTTTTGCAGTGGATCCTGTATCTTCAGCTAAAGAGAATATAGGCTATATTGTACTGGATTTAAGGGCTGCACAGGAAAAGAAACAGGTATGTTATGGGGCATAAAGATTTAAAATTTATGTTTTGGCAAAAATGCTGTTACAGGTAATATAGTTTGAATTAAAGCATAGACTAAAGTTCTGAGTTTCGTTTTGGAGTATGACTGATTGGTCATGTGTGAGGGATTTTGTTGTTTTTTCTTTTCTTTAGGGGAGAGAGATCTAGACTCTGAGAACACATGCGCGAATAAAAAATACTGTTGTACTAATCTTGCTTGCTTCTGAACTGGATAATTGGAACACCAGCAACCAGTTAATCTACACAATTTCATTATTTAATCAACTGGAAAGATTTATCTTAGCAATAGATATGGAGCAATTGAATTGAATCTCCATCATCAAATCAAGTCTTGTTTTTTTCCAGTGGCCCTCCGTGGAAGATGTGTTAGGCAATCATTTCTAGCCCCTTAGTACAGCATAGAATAAGCACAATACAATTTTTTATATAAATTTAATTAGTCAATACTCTTATCTCAAGCTTGATCAAAATATAAGTTTGATATGGGTCATCTGAGAAGCATGGTGTCTTATTTTGACATCACACTTCTTGAGAATTCTCGATGCATGTGACTTGCTATGCACAGTCGAGGACTTCGACTGTGTTTTCTAAGATTTATGGTATATTTCTCTTTCTAACATTTTCACTGTACAAGTCAGTGGAAAAAAATTGAGATGTTCAGCTAGTCATCCAGTAACCATTCTATAGAATCTCTTAGTATAGTAGTGTACTTCTAGACCAATAGACCAAATTTTTAGAAATAAAAACCAGAGTGTATTTCTATAGATGATTAAGTAGAAGTGCTAGATTAAGACTAAGTTTTCTGTAATACTTTTTTTTCTGTGTTTCATAAACACTTTTGGGTCTTATTTTGTATTTGTGTTTTACTATGTAGACACCTAAATGGTATCCTTTGCTTAGTAACAAGTACCCTAAGTTTAAACCTGAAATACAAGTTGGTGTTGCATTGGAGACGGATTCAAAAGCACTGGTCGATGATTTTAAAGCAAAGGAGGCACCCCCTAGAGAAGGGAAGGGTAAGTAACATAATACCACTCACTTTGAATTAAAAATCTTCCTGTACTAGATGACATATCACGTGTTTCAAATGTGTTGTTTTAAATCTCAAAAGAATTTTAATTTCACATAAGTTCCAATGCAAATCCTTTACAGATGATTAATGTAACTTTTGGCAGTAAATTTTTCCAAGATTCTTTACTGCGGCAATTGTGTGACTTTTAGGGGGACAAGTTACAAACCAGCTGATATTTAAAATGAGAATCAGGGTCTCATAGTTAACTCTCTTAGGCATTTTCTCGTATTTATGAGCTTTAGAAAGTTATGAAAGAAGTAGGAAAGGAGCTTCTTTACAGAATGTAAGAAGTAATTTGGGCTTGGAACTGTGAAGTAGTAAAATGTCTCATTTATTGGGTAGGCTTGCTTCTTGTTTGGTGGGTTCTTTTTCTAATCTTTCAGTACTTAACTCATGTCCTCTTGTTAAGTTTTTTTTTTTTGTGGTAAGATCTGCTTACTGTTGGGACTCATTCCAATACTGGATTCTCTTGTTCATTTCTCTCAGAAGAAATTAGTGAAATGCGTCAAAAAATCTATTGGAACTCAAATGTTAGCACTATTAGGTGTCTTTGCGTGCTGTGCCTTTAAGTCACTTTTTCATTTGTGATTTTTTTTTTTTAATGCAAGTTAGTAGTTTTAAAAAAAAACAAAAACAAGGACTTAAAAACTTGATTTAAAGAGCCCCTAAACAAAAGCATAATTCCATTCTGCCCTGATCCGCCTCCCAAATGCGTATCTACTTAACTTTCGAAAAATGAGCCTTTTGGTACAAGTAGTGGATTTTCTCCTGCATACTTTACAGTACTTTGTTCTTGCTCTGAAGGTAAGTTTTCCCAAATTCTAAATCCATCATCTATCTGCTTATGATCTGTGGCTGTGATGTTGTAAAAAGAGTGGTCAGTGGCAGTAAGTGTTCTACAAGCTTCTGGCCCAGAATTCACTGACTTGGCTGCATTTCAAGACTGGTTAAGGCAGTATTTAAGTTTCAGTGTAAGTGCACAGCTTACTCCATTCTTTCAGGTTTACAACAAAACATAGGGAACTTTCTATACTGTAAAATTTTTAAAGGAGGCAAGGAACTACTGTAAATCATTCCTTAGTCTGCACTTCCCGTGTGATCTTTGTGCCTTCAAGTTTTCCTATCCTTCATGACGCTGGCAGAAAATAAAAGAAGACCCTTCTGCCTTCACTCACCACTATTTTCCACTTGATGTTTTCTGTGGAATAATTGCTACAAACAAGTTTGCCAGCTTTTTCCTTTCTTTTGTCATGTCAAAATTAGTCAATATCGTATTTATGTAATGGGGAGAAACAAACAAACTTGTGGGTTTTCGCAGTTGTAAATTTAATGTTCCAGGCATTGACTCTGACAAAGCCAGTTCTAGTCTAGTCAGATACTTTCCATTTAGTATTCATATACCTTATTTTTCTTTACTGACTTAAGTCGTGTAAAGCTTCCAGTATTTGAAGTGGAGCTTTTTTGTTCACAAAATGCTGTGTCATTATTTCTATTTGGTACAACCTGAGGGACTTTGAAATGTGTTGAATTACTGGCACTGTAGAACAGAAACTAGCAAACAAGAATACAGTGTTTTATGCATTGAAGACTTCAGATGAAAAATGTTTGAATGAAACATTCTAAAGGTCTGTTGAATGGCACATCATACTTGTTCAAACAGGTTGCAGTATGCAGTTACTGCCTTGCATTTCCTTTAATGAGCAAAGTAAAGAAACAGCATGGTAGACCCTAGCCTGATGAAACAAACTTCTAGTCACTGTAATGTTACTCACTGTAACACTAACTAAAAAGAGAAACTAGAATTCTGTCTAGCATGGTGCTCAGCATAACGTCTGTGAATAGGAATTAATTTCAGAATTTTTTTGTAGCTATACTGAAGTATACCTAGGGGCTTTTTTGTGTTTTGCAGTACTTTGGTACCAAGCATCGAGATCTTTGTTTGTAATTTTTCTTTCCACATGTAATTTCCATGCGTAATGCTTAAAAATAAAATTTCAATTGTGTATCAGACTGCTGCAGCAATTATAAAGACTTGTGTTTATTTAATTAAATTTATTATAATTAGTTATGTTTATTTCTTCTCTCTTAGTACTCACCCTTTTTCCTGGACTAGACCCTAAAAGTATTGTGCCAGTCTTGAATGAAGAAGAGGGCTATCATCAAATTGGACCACCAGAATATTGCAGAGATCACTTTGTCTTGTCTGTAACCATTGCGTTTGCCACACAGTTGGAACAGGTCTGTTTCTATGTGTAGTTTTTAAGAAGTATTATCCCACATTAGTATTTTAACCCTCCCATTCCTCATTTCTAATTAGGATTTTTTATTGTTTTCTAAGCTTATTTCAAGATATAATACTGTCCCATAGAGAATTTATATTCATTTTAAAACTTTATGAAGTCCTTAACATATCAGACCACAGATGAAATATAATTTATTTGAAGTGCTAAAGCTGTATTTACTTTAAATTATGCATTCTTACAGAATGCATACTTCTCTACTGCCATATAGTGTAAAAAGTACATTTATGGATAATACCAGTCTTCAGTGTGGTTCCCATGCGCTGAAGTTCAAACAAGGTGAAATACTTTTCAAGTATGTAAGACAGAGATCCTATATTGCCTGAGGGAAGGACTCATTGGCTGGGATGCAATGCCATGCTAACGATTGTTTCAGCTTTAGACCTCAGCTGCTGTGTTTATGCTGTACCGACAGTATGGTTTTAATTGGTCAAGAACTCATGGTATATGATAAACTCCTCCTCAGTCTTGTCATCTTTCTTTTTTTCAGGGAAAATAATTTTCCGTGTCAGAATTATAGGACCTTGAGAAGTAAATTTATTGTGATCGTTCTGGGGTGCCTTGTGCCTCTTTAGGCATTGAACTCACAGCTGCAGTTGCTTACAAGATGAAGTAACTGTTTGTCTGTTTCAGTCTTTTATTCAGTCACATAAATTATATAATAGTATCCAATCTGCAGTATTTATATTGGAAATATTTTATGAAGGCACTGCTTATTTCTGATCTTTTGTGCAGTGCTTGATGTTATTAAATACATGTCAGTTACAGCCTCTGGTGTTGATGAATCCTGAAGGTAATTCAGAATATTTTGCAAGTTGTTGTTATGCTTGTAAATTAAAGCTTGCTTTTTTTACTTCAAAAAAAGTAAAACATTTTTAATTTGAATATTAATATAAAAGTTGTATGTGGAGTGCAAGCTAGGATTTAGGCCAACTGGTCACTTTAAGCTCTAACTTCCAAGCTAATGCATCAGAATTGCTATTAACTCTACATAAAGGAAGAAGATATGTCATTCTCTTCTGTGTCTCTTTCAGTTAGTTCCTAGTACTATGAAGCTCCCTGATCGACAGCCTGAGTTTTTTTTCTACTACTCATTACTGGGAAATGATGTCACAAATGAACCTTTCACAGATTTAATTAATCCAAACTTTGAGCCAGAAAGAGCTTCAGTTCGAATACGTAGCACAGTAGAAGTTCTTCATGTTTATCTTTGTGCACAGTCAAAATTGCAGGTAAGCTGTTTCATTTCAAATGTGAATGAAAATAAATAATGAAAATTAAAGAAATACAGCCTGTGACATATTGTATCTGGGAAGCATTTCTGTTTCCAAAGCTAAGATTGTAGTATAGTATTTTGGCTCAAATATAAGTTGATTCCCTTGCTGATATGAGGGAAACCCTAGCAGCAAGTTTCCTTTTAGTTGTGGAGTGCTGTCTTTTTAATTAGTTGCTATTACAACGATCTGGTTTACATGTCATGATAAAAGGTGTTGCTGAAATATGATCTTCCCAAAGAGCTAGTGTGGTACTCTCAAGAGCTCTGAGCTTTGGGGCCTGCACTGCAATCAGACCATCTGCAGTACAGAGTCCTGCTTTGTACTACCTATGGTAATCCCATGCCAGCTGCTCAGGTCACTCTTGCCTAAGTTCTAAAATCACTGTCCTCAGCACTCTTTGTGAGTAATAAGGGAGGTCTGTCTTTTTTTGCCCCACTCTGTAGCCAAATGCTGTTTGGAAATACCCTACAGACATGTTTGGGCTGTTATGGGATATTGCTTATCTTTAGCTTGCCTTTAAATGGGGGACATGGTTTAGTGGTGGGTTGGCAGTGTTAGATTGACAGTCAGACTCGGCGATCTTAAGGGTCTTTTGCAACACAAATCAATCTATGACTCTAAATATCAGGTAGTACTTAGAGTGTTTGTGGCAATCTGTGCATGGCTCAAACTAATTACAAAAGAAGAGGCTATTTCGTTAAAGGAGGGTGGTGTTGGGTTTCTGATGATGTAGCTGGTAAATAAGACAGTATCAGTTATACAAAATAAGTTGTGGATCTGAACCCTTTTAAAGTTATTTTTCTTTAAGTTTATACAGACTGTTCTAGGGTTTTTATCCAGAGTGGTTTAAAAATGTTTTTTGTTTAAATCTTGTATTGTTTCAGATTTTTTTTTGCCTCAACTTTAAATATTTTTGGAGAAATATATGCACTGGTGTTTGGAATTTAATCTTACTCTACAGTCTTAAAACAAAGTATTTAATACAGCGTATGTGATACATATATACACATATGGGAAATTATGCATGTTTGCATCATGTGTAAAGAACAGCTTTTTGAACAAAAGTTCTTGTGCGGTCAGATCCACATTTTGATTTACGGTTTTCTTTCTGTGACTTCTCATTCAGCTTCTTAAATTTAGGATATAGTATCAGAGCACTGTGTTCTGATTCTTAATTTTAACGTATTTTTCCAAAAATGAAGACTTTGGTTGTAAAAGGTGCTAGTTGCCAGACTCGGGTGTGTGTATGTATGTATTGTATGGCTTTATTTGTATGTATGTGTATGTATGTATATATACACACCCAGGTGTGTATACTGGCAGCTGACCCCTTTTAGCATGACACTTTTCCTTAAATGCAATAAATATTAAGGATGGGAATACAGTGTTCTGATCCGCTAAATCAAAACTGAAGTGACTCTTGGTGAAAAGCAAATTAGGATGGAAGTTTCAAAGAGTAACTTTGAGGAAAATAGTTTACCTTAGTGTGTGTTGGTTTTTTTAAGATCCATCTTTCGCTTGTTTGTATAAATATTAAGCTGTGTAAGGAGTAAACAGTTGAGTCAAGTTTTCAAATAATGATGTTTACCAGGAATTAAAACCACAGTTACTTAATTCCAAAAATCCTTGCTACTTAAGTGGTGTCTAAATATATGCACAAAGCCTTCAAGTACCTTTTTTCCTTACTTTGCAGTCATGCATTTTATATGCTTATACATTAAGGGCAAGAATCTGTGCTGTGTTTAGAAGCCACAGAGTACTGAGTTTATCCTACAGAAGGAATGATGTGACAGGTCCTTAGAAGGGCAGTCAGTGATTGGCTGCTGCCCTGTTGGTGAGCAAATCCCACCTGCTCAAAACTGACATTTCATAGCTGTTCTTATTCTAAGCATGCAGGGACTAGGTTAGGGATGAGAACTTGTTGTATTTATGCTACCTTTAGTGGAGGGTGCACAGACAGTATCACACATACCAGTTACTTTCTTGTGTCTTTATGTGTGTACAGATCCATCTTTGCTGTGGGGACCATTCTCTTGGAAGCACTGAAGTACCGCTGTCTGGACTACTGAAGAAAGGAAATGTGGAGATTGATCAACACCCTGTGGCAATAGAAGGGCCATTTGTCCTTGTTCCACCAAATAGAGCTAAACAGAAACTGCCACAACTGCCTTTGGATCTGGCTCCTACTGTTGGGGTATCTGTAATTCTTCAAAGGGAGAGCCTGACTACTCAGGTATGTCTTATGCATTTGTTGTTGATTTAGACACTGTTGCACAATTTCACGTTAAAAAATTATTGGTGTTGCTAAATCATATTTGACTGGTTTTTATGTTAAAAAAAACCTGAAAGAATTGTTTTATATGAATAATCCTTTTGTTGGCATTTTTCTATGTCTGAAAAATAATCTGATACTTTGAATATGTCATAGACAGAATTTTTCAGTGCAAGCCATAATCAATAAGAAAACTATATCATTTCATTCAGCCTTTGATTCCCTTAAATGCTGCAACTGAACCCAAACAGCCACAGGAGAAAGTTCTTTCACCTGTTAGTGGAAAAACAGAGAGCCTGCAGCAGAGATCCCAAACTGTCCCATCTCAAGCTGACCAGTGTTCTTCAAAAGAAGATGTAGCAACAGAAAGTGAAGTGGAGAGTCTTAAGTTTGAAAAAGGCACAAAACCACGGAAAAGGGGTATGTGATATATAATTTTTTGCCCAGTTGCCAAGTGTGGTCTTGGATCATGTACTACTCCTTTATAGTATATTCATGAAGTAGAAAGAAACTGACTTGCTCAATGAGGTGAAATGGTCTAATGTTAACATTTATTAAGTAGAATAGCAGGGGTAATGCGGGATTTTTAAGTTTTCTAAGGAATTTACTATGTGGATAATAATTTGTGAAGACAAATGTTCATATTGTACAGATTCCTGGACAAAACCAATCAACTGGGTTTTTTATTTATTTTTACATAATCGTTTGGTTTGGGCTTGGTAGCCCAAGCTCTTGGAAGACTTGTTTCTAACTTGGACCTGGGTCATGGAAAAGTAGAAGAGGAACACAGATAAGAGATAAAATAATAATCGAATAAATCTCAAAAAAATGTTATTTTTCTAAACATTACTGAACATGAATCTTCTTAAGAGATGGTTTATGAATAAAGTGGAATTACTATTTTTCTAATGATATTTGTATTGCTGGTCTTTTCAGATTTGTCCTAAAGACACACAGTTCTGTAGAGGGAATTCTGTGTCCAAGAATGGGTTCTCAGGATTTGTCTGCTAATTCATCCAAAATTTCTTTTAATCCTAACTGATCTTATTTAAGCGAGGATTAAGTGCTTTATATGGAATATATTTATAAGTCCTTTATAAGAAAGTATTGTGAACCCAGCAGCTGGTTTGAATCTCTGGTTAAGAAATCCAGGATTGTGCTTTTTTATTAATAGTAATAGTAATTTTATAATTCTGTTTTGCTGAGGTGTAAAACATGCCATTTCACATTTGTCCTTCAGGGCTGGTGGCTGGCAGCCATCAAGAGGTTAACAAACAGTGTCTTGAGGAGCTTCCAGCTTTGAAATCGCAGAGCAGAGTGAAGTCACCTCTGTTAGATCTGCAAAATCCCAGTAAGGCAAAATTTATTGAATTTAGTACATTAAATAAAATCTGACTAGTCAAGTAGCAATTCAAATAATTTTAACAGTAAGCTGTATGTACTTTTTGTTTTGTGATGACCTTTAAATTTTGCTCAGACACTTCTTTGCACCAAGCAATCTACTGACATTTTACCTGAATCACTTAAAATTGTTTCATTCCTATGTTGTGTTAACTAGCTGATGTTCAAGTGTTACAGCATTTTTCTTTCTTGTAATGGTACTATTAATGCAAACAAAACACTTTAAAAAAGGAGGAAAAAATAAAGTCAATGCTAGTAATGATGCATTTCTTTAAAAATGACAAAAGTGGGAACATTTTAAATAATTATGAAGAAAGTATCAGAACGAGTAGGACTTAAAAAAGGCAGTTGAGTTCTTGCCTGACACTTTCATTCCCTCTTTTTGTAGGGGCTTGGTAGCCCAAATAGCCCTTGAAGACTTAAACAAAATGTCTTACACGTCTTTCAAGAACACCTTTTGGAGACCTGCCTGTGGAACTTGTAGTTTGATGTTTTGCTCTTTGAAGGCAGCATTGGGTCTCATTGTAAGGATGTGAGAAGCCTGGATGCAATCGGACAGGCACTCAGTGATGCTTCCACTTCCTAAATTATAAAACGGATGTCACAGTAGGTGGGTTCTGTGACAGAAGCAGATGTGCTTTGCACATTTTAGTTTGCTTCAATAGCTAAACCTCTGCTTGGGGCTAATAGTTGATGCTGCCTAACTTGAGCACTGTAATTGACTTGTTAACCTGTCTTTGTAATTCCCCTAAAGAAGTTAATTAATTTAAAAAACCCTAAATTGCTAAAAACATATTTTTTTTCTTATGCATGCCCTCAAGTTGACTACGAACAATTAATATAAACTGAAGTCTTAGAGCATCTTTCTGAAGAGTTTAATATCTTCGATATTAGTGTGAACTTTTTTCAGTAAGTTAAACCTACATAGCTTCAAAGAATAATAAAGAAAGGAAAAATATTACAATCCTTTAAGAAGATTTAAAGTATATTGGGTTTTTGGTGTTTTATCTTTGGAAGCAGTAACTTACAGAAGGAGTGGTTAGTTTTCACAGTATTTATTTATTTTACAAGGAATTGAAATCTCTTAGGGAAGCAACCTATCTACATGCATTTAAAATGTGACACTAATCTTTGATATATTTTGTTATTTTGGGCAGAACGAGTTATAAAAAATGCACATGAATTGTCTTTTATGTTTTCAGCTGGTAGTGGTCCAGTAGCAATATCTCAGCCCAACCCTGTGGGTGTGTCCAGTTCTTCTGAGCCTGTGTCAGCACAGAAAATTGTCATTCCAGCAGCCTCTCACCATTTTTGCTTTTCAATAGACTTAAGAAGTTTACGTGGTCTGGAAGTTGGTTTTCCAATAAATTGCATTTTAAGGTACAATTTTTTTTTGTTATTCTTGGTAAATACAAAGCCTTTATAATCTGAATGATTGCTGGCAGTATGCTTCTATGCTTCTTCATGCCTTTTATGTAGCTGATTTTCAGTAGCAAAATACTTTAGAATGTTCATCTGGCTGATCACTGAACTGAGCATTAAAGATGGACTGTAAAACTTTACCTTTTACTGTAATTTGTATTAAATGTCACTTAAATGTCTGAGCTCAGACAACATGAAACATCAGTCTTTAAAGGAAGAGGAGAATTACTTTTCATGTTACTTTCTGGCTGCATTTCCAGCTGATCAGTGAAGTGATTTTTTTGGTTGTTTTTGTGGGATTTTTTGTAGTTTGGTTTTTGGTTTTTTTTTTTTTAGTTTTCAATGTTCCACCAAGAACTTTGTAGTGTTTTAGTAAGAGACAGATCACTGGTTTGTGTATGAATCCAAAGCAAAACATTCTAGTTTTAATGGAGAATCAGTATAGTAAATTCATTATCTTCTGAGAGACTTGTAGATACAGAGATGATTTTGATGGTTTAAAAAAGAAATTCTGCTTATGGTATATTAGTTATTGACGGTGATTGATTAGTCGCTGAATTCAGTGATTTACAACAGCTTTTGCAATTTGTCTTCTTGTTTCCATTAGGGCGCTTTTGGTGTTTGTGATGAAGTGTATCTTTAAATGGTGGTTCAGTTTGAAAGTTTAAATGGTGATTTCAGTTTGAAAGCATTGAATATTTCTGGCTAGGGAGGTGCCTCTGCATTTGCTCTGCCTCTTTTCTGGCAGAGTTTGATTCATATAGTTTTAACTGGTCACTGGGAAGTCTAGTGGTGGTGATTCTTGGGGATTTAGATTTTGTCTGAACTAGGTTGAAAAGGTGTGGATGGGATGTAGGGGTGGAGTATTTTAAAATACAGCTAATACAGAATGCATCATTAATGTCTTTTCATATAGGCTGCATTACTAAACAGTATGTGGAAAGCAACATACAATGGATGGAATTTTTTCACATGAAATCTTTCATGTAACATTTCAATAATTAATTTGTTTCAGAACAATAACAACACATAGGTTTTGTTGTTTCATACACTTGAATGTTTATAGTCAGTGATGAACATGGCAGGAAAGTGAAGAGGAGAAACATCCAGATACATAAATGTTAACAAAAGTTGCAGAATAAAACCTTGCATATTCACTGTAGATTGGAAACATTATTTTATTCCTGTCGAAACAAATTCTTTCAACAGCTCTCCACAGAAGGTGAAGTATGCAGTTTTTATATATAGTGGCATCATTTGATGCAGCTTTTATTTTATTAGAAACTTAGCTGACAGCTGGCATCATCAGTTTGAACAAAATGAAATTTGAGGTTTGTGGCCTCCCCTTTGTTACAGTTTATCATACACTGAAATGTGCCAGTAGAGTAGTTTCAGGCCACATTTTAAGTCATATTGGTAAAATGATTTCACTTCCCTTTTAGTCAGTTCAACTGCGGAAATTAAAAGCTAATGAAATTTTCAAATGGTTCTGACACTGTGTATGTGTATACTTAGTTATCAGTTATTGCATGTTAGTCTAGTCTTAATTGCAAGTATAGTTACACATTTTCTCAAGTAACAATCTACACGTGAATATAAATTTTTCTTCCATTTCTCTGCTCACTTTATATAATAATTGCAGAGTTTCAGTAAAATACAAATACCTCTGGTTGTGAACATACAGGTTATTAAAGCTCTTTTTGTCGAAACAACAGCCAATATGAAGAAGCTGGATCAGTCCTGAATACCTGAGAACTAAATTCTACTGTTGTATGTGCTACTATAAATTTTGCAAACTTTGATACAAGTCATGCTTTAGTACGTGATGTCTAAACTGGCTTTCCTGTTACAGAAGGTATAAGAAAAGCTGTCTATTTATACAATTATTATTTTTGTTATTATTTTTATTAGGTACTCGTATCCATTTTTTGGCAGTGCAGCACCTATTATGACAAGTCCACCTGTAGAAGTCAGAAAGAACATGGAAGTCTTTCTTCCAAAGTCATATTGTGCATTTGACTTTGCAACTATGCCTCATCAGCTTCAAGATACATTCTTCAGGTAGTAACGTGAAATTTTTTATCTTAATTACACTTTTCTAGATTTTGTTGTAAATGCAGTCACATTAAGATTATCAGTTCTAGAATTAAGTAAATAATTCAAGTACTAATGCCAATAAATACTTAATAGCCTACACTTCCATTTTCTCTATTAGTTACATTTAAAGTCAGGATTTCTACAGTTCTTGATTTTATCTCTTGCATACTTAGGTATTGTTGCTTACAGAAACAAGTGCAGTGGCTGTAAATTTTAAGGGTAAAGTTTAATAGCATAGTTTTTCACAAAGTATTAGTTGAAATATGTTTCTTTTTAATATGCAATGACTGTGTGATATATTTGGAAATACAACAGGTACCTGGAAAGCAGCTCACAGTATTGAGGGTTGTGAAACAGTTCTCCTAGTATTCTACCAGCTTTCAATAAATGATTAAGATGTAAAAAAAGAATCATCAAAATAGTGGTATTTTGAAAGCAGGAATAGAGGGAGATGTGTTTTGAGTGACAATGGCTAAAATTAATTTTTAAGTATTTATAAATGGAGATGATCAAGTTGCATTAGCATTATTCTGTCAGTCACTTTCACTAGAACATTGTTATTTCCTAATAATTGAAGAAAGGATTGATAATCTGACTGACGTACCTGATGGAGAAGATACAAAGTCAGTTGGTCTCATTCCTCTAAGTGGAAGGCGGTAAAACCATCTCACTGTTTGACATTTGTAACCGTGACTGATTTGCAAAGTTACTTTTAGAACATGAGGTTCTTCTGAATAAGAATGCTTTCTTTTTCATTTTGATGCCTGACACTAAGATCACTTCTTTGTTTCAGATTGCCTCTGCTGGTTGAATTGTGGCACAAGGATAAAACAGCCAAAGACTTACTTCTAGGGGTGGCAAGGCTTCAGCTTTCAAATGTTTTGGCTTCAGAAAAAACCCGTTTCTTGGGTGGGAATGGTGAACAATGCTGGCGTCAGACTTGTAATGAAACAGTCAGTGTCACAGCACCACAAGGGTAAAACTATTTAAAAAATTCATCTCTGTAGCAAGTTTTGTAGAGTTGTTTGTTTAGTATTTCTCTGAAAAATGGCAAGCTCTTCCTGCTTAGCCTTTTGAATAGGTAAACAGGCTGTGAAGTACTGCAATAGGGAGGGGAGGGAATAGGCATCCAAGAGATGAAAAGCTAAATTGCCACAATTCATATTATGCAATGTCCACACTACTACCACAGTCATTGTAATAAGCCTTTATATAGTCATGATCCTGGGTAAATTGAACTTCACAGACAGATTAAGAAATAAATAATTGAAAAAAATGTTAATGAGGCACTTCCTTGAGTAAGTTACTTAATTACAGAAAGTGCTGATATTCCAGAAAATAGTTAACATTGTTTGTCCATAGTATGCTTTTAGATACAACTGACTTCAGTGAAAGTTAGGAGGTCAGATATATCCAGAAAATGGAAACGTCTCCTGTTTCAGGATAGTGGCAGGGGTTTCAGCTTGTGTACGTCAGAAGGAGCAGTATTAGCTAATCTTCTGCCTGAAGACAAATGTTCATTTACATAGGACAGTGATGGGGTCTTATATATATATTTTTTTTTTTTAATTTGTGGGTACTTGTATCCTGTGTCCTTGCTGAAGATGATTAGTGTTCACTATCAGTGTCTAGACCCTCAACTTTTCTGTATGATGATGGAATTTGGTTATGCCCTTAGAAATAAATGTAATTGCTATTAAGTCAGTTTTAAATCTCTAATGCAACAGATTAAAAAAGCATGTTATATTTAACTCACAGGAAATTTCGTGACTGGTGTCCCCCCTTCAACCCATCTTAATAGAAAATTGACCTCTGGCTTTATTTAAACTTCTGTGTGAAAGCCAGCATGGCCTGATTCTGTGAAGAATTACTTTAAGGTCTCACTATACGTTAAGGGTCATACTTTTACTGTTGGTTAAATGAAACCTGGTCTTGCACAAAGCATAACCACTAGATGGCATTCTCAAAATGTAATCGGGTCTGTGTTTTGCTGTGCTGACCCCTTCTTATCCTTGCTCTTCTTGCTGTAACCTTCTTTTTACACTGGTGTGTTAAACAGACTTAATTACTCAGATTTGAGGTCTACTTCATGATATGAGATTTGAATCTTGTTTTCTTTTTTAGTCAGTGGCTGATGGAAAGTTGTACGAATTTAATGCAGCAACTTATTTTATCTTAAGTGAAGTACAAGCATTTATTGGTTTTTTTTTTCCTTGCAAATAACTGTAGAAGGCTGCACCTTTGTAAAAAAATCATTTTGGTGTTGACTGTTTATATTTGCTGAAAGTGAATTTCTCTGAAAACTACAGCTATGGTTAATTCCTGCAGCATCTTGTTGCTTGATACGTTCTGCAGCTTCCAGGTGTCAAGTGATTGTTTAATTGCCTTTGCCTTACTGAGTGGTTATCACTGAAATGGAAGGTTTTGTTTTGACCGAGGTCTGCACTGCAGTGTAACTTCATGTGAGACTTTTGATAATTTACAGTTACATGACTTCTGTGTGTTCCTTCTCTTAATATCTTTCTGTGCAAAAAGACTGGCTTTGTTTGCTACTTTTTGACTGTGATTAGAGATGAGGCAGTTGGAGACAAACTGCTCTTCTTAAGCAGAAACCACAGCTACTTTCAAATTAATTAGTTAAAATATCTGTTATCTAGGCATTGTTTCACTGTACAAGGGCAGGTAGATAATTTAACTTCTAAGTGGATTTAAAGTTGCCAGTTCCTTGTGCTGCAGCTTCCAGAAATGTGTATTTTAGTAATCCAAGGATGGTTTACCACAAATGATATGCTAAATTACTTATATTGTGGATAACTAGAAGGTTACTGTTAAAGTCTAAAAGGTCAAAACTAAAGAAATTTAACAAGTATCTTAAAATAAGATCAGCAGCAATGCCTGTATGAACAGTTATATCAGTCAGATATAAGACTGTAGGTATTATTTTGGATTATTCCCTTGTTGCAGAGATGTGTTGATTATAGTAATCTGTTAATTAAGTAAGTTCCCAAAGGCAAGTTACCTGTTTAAGTCAGAAAGCTTACCACAGGTTCATAAACTAGCCCCTAACTTAAGAATATACATTGGAGAACATGTTTGGGTTCTCACATAGGCAACTGTTCAGAGATTCTGATCTTGCACAGAACTTCTAGGACTTCTGCTTTGCTGGTTTGTGTATTGTCTTACAATTCTTTCTGTATCTTCAGACAGTTTTCATTAAAGTAACATTCTAATGCTATTTATAGGTCAGGCAGCAGAATAGCAGAGCTTTCGTATGCCATCACCTTGGAAGACTACGGGCTTGTGAAAGTGCAAGAAGTTATGGTGTCAGATTCTTCTCAAGTAAATTTTATATAAACCTTTTCTTTTTCTATTGAACATGTCTTTGAAAAGTTGAAGTTCCAATGAAAAATCCACTCTCATTATATCAGGATGTAGGTGCTGGTCAACAACGGCATGTCGCTCACGCTCAGCCTCGCTGTGCCCCAGAAGACCATCTAGAACCTCGAGAAACTCTGGAATACAAAGCAGCACTGGAGTTAGAAATGTGGAAGGAAATGCAAGAGGACATTTTTGAAAATCAGGTTTTTACTCTTTCTTTGTATTACCTAAATTACATGATTGCCAGAGAAGGTTTAGCAGAACTGGTACAGAGAATAACATGAATTGCATTTTATTTTGCGGCTGTTTCAAGTAAGAACTAAATTTTACTCATACAGAATATTAAAACTTCAGGTGTAAACTACTCCAGACACAAATTCTGTGCTCTTAAGGAAGAAGCTCAATTCTTAAGTGAGTGAAGAAGGTGGTAGGTTTGAACTGCAGAATACCATCTTCATGATTTCCCATTACTCTTTATAAAAAAGTACCATAGATGTAAGATTCAAGCTATTGATGTTAAATATTAGTTCTATATTCCTTTAGTCGCATCTCAAAAACCGTTGCTCTCTACTCTTGAAGTTATTCTACGTGTTTTTAATCTCATGGTTCTTTTTAAAAGATAGTGAAAACCTAGTACCTATTTATTTGGATATTTTTTCTCGAACGTGTTTACTTTGCATTTTGCACTTCTGTGCAAGAAATCTTTCAGTATCAGAATCATATCTTGGGTTATACAAGTCAGCATACAAAACTTTTTTGCTTCAAGACTTAGATCTGCTAGTACTCTTAAGGTGCCCTTCCAACAATTTTGATCTGGTTTTCTGGTTTGGGGGGTTTGTTTCTTCTTTTTTCCTTCTAAAAGCTCAAAAAGAAGGAAATGGTCCATATGCAAGCACTTGCAGAGGAATGGAAGAAAAGAGATAGAGAGAGAGAGGCATTAGTGAAGAAAAAGGTAAGGAAATTCCTCCCTATACTTGCAGAAAGTCTTACTCTAAATTGTTACAAGTTTGAGAGGGTATTTGGTAACGTGTAACAAGGTGTCTGTGATTAGCCTTTGCACCTACTGATATGCTGGCATCTAGTCTACAACAGTGCAAAAAAATTGAAAGTAGCCTTTAATCATAGAATATTCGTTAGAAATTTTCTTAGGTTTGCTTGCTGTATATGGGAGCTTTTTAACTTTAATTGCATTTTACATGCCTGGTCGAAAAGCCCTTCTATGGCCTGGCTATGCTTGGCAAGCCGTTAACCTTTACTGAGTTAGAAGGATTCTCTGTTGAAGTTCTTAATTAAGAGCTGGAGATTTGTTTTATATGGAAGTTTCTAAATAAAAACTATCAATATTTTATACTTTTTTTTTCTCCTTTGTTTAGGTAGCAGAATATAATGTTTTGGAAGAACAACTTCAGAAAACCCTGAGAGATCTGGATAAGCGAGAGCGACAGCTTTTTAGTGCTGAATCAGAGGTAAAAATTGGTCATATTAAGCAATGCCATTGCATTAGCTACTTCTATAAGGTTTGGGTTCTCACATAGTAGCAATTTTGTGCTGTGTATAAGATGTTAAATAGCCACATTCATACTGATGTATAGAGGAACACTAGTAATTAAGACAAGTTTTGTTACAACTACACTTTTTTACCGAAATAGAAATTCAGTGAAGTTTTAAATGGGTTGCTAGAATTACGGAACTGTAAACCTTCTAGTCTTGACTGAATTAGTGTCAGTGGACACATTTATGTAACGTTAGCATATCTCAATTTTAAGTTTAGTTACTGTCAGGTGAGTATTGTACACATACACAAGAGTGCCTCACTTCAAAAAGTAATTGCTAGATTAACTGTTGAAATAGGAGAAGGTGACAAGGAGATCTGGGAGAAACTCCGATTGTCCAAGTTTTGTTATCCAGCATTTTCAGAGTTCCTACTTCTATTTATTTTTTTTTTTAATAGTGACAAGGTCAAAGAGGATGCAGGAGAAACCAGTAACTACCACTGTACTGAACACCCTCAACCTGAGGAAGTGGGGTATGACTTCAGGGGTGTTAGTTAGTCATATGAAAAGAGAAAGTAAACTGCTTATTCTTGTACCTCAGAACATACTCAGAATGATATAGATGGAATACTGTGGTGTTTTAGCAGTCCAACAAACTTTCTCTTTCCTCCTTGTAACTCGGATTAGTTTTTCTATCATACTAATCCTTTCTGTGCTTGTAACAAAATTGAGAACTCCCAGTACAGAGACTAGCTGGCTGAGCCTGTGTCCTGTTCAGTACCCAGGCTATCTGTACCTCAAGATTCAGTTTGTGCTGTAAATAATGTTTTGACTTTAGCACCTGCAAAAAAATCTGGTGCTTGGGTTTGGCCAAGTGCATTTCAGTCTGAGTAGTAGTTATTTTGAATCTCGTGTGTATTTCTCTAAAAACTTTCTCAAAGTTTTGTGAGATTCTGATCTGAGAGTTAGAGATGATAAAAATCAGTGGATTCCAAAAATATCTGGTCAAAATATAGTGTTCAGTTAGCAATTACACAGTTTGAGAAATGGGCCATTGGAGAAGTTTCTATTCAGCTAGCAGTTATCTGGGACAGTAGCATCTTTCTAGAAAGTTCAAACGCGTCAAGGATTGTTCTTCTGTTTATCTTGATGAGAAATTATCTCAATATGCTCAATATGAACAGTGCAGTCTTATTGACCTAAAAGACATTTGTCTGTAGCTGTGACTTTCACAGTCTATGCAGTGAATTGGTGTATTTAACTTTTCACTTTGTAGTAGGAAGGTGGATGTGAAACTTGCCTTGAGCAATCCTGTAGAAGCAATGTAGAATGTACACAAGAGCTCCAGAGAGCTCTGTTTTCACAATAGTCAAGCAAGGGTATATTTGTAGCCCAAATACAATAATTGGCAGATTGTTAGTTAAACTGAAATTCAGTAAGAACGTATGTAGCAAACATATGGACAACAGAAATTTTATTGTTTAATTTCTGAAATTAATAATTTTTCTGTCATAATTAGCAGTAGCAGTTGTAAGAGACTTTTAAAGTAAAGCTCTCACTCCTATGGATTAAGATAAATACGTCTCTCTTTTTAAGCTTCAAAGAGTAAAGAAGGAGTTGCAAGCAGAGCATGAACGAAATCTGCAGGTGCTTCAGGATTCTGTGCGTCGAGCCAGGGAGGAATGTGCACACCAGCTTGAGCTAGAAAGGTCAAAAATCAAACAGCTGGAAGAAGACAAGGTTCGCTTACATCAGCAGGTAAGTACACTTACATTTTCTAATAAAAGTAAGTGTTTTTCTAAGTATACTAAGTTAAGCAGCCTTTTGGAGGCAAGTGCATTCTGGCGAATTTGTAATCAACACTGTATTTAAATTGTTTGGTGAGCCCTGTGCTGAGATCCATTCATGTCAGTCTTGCTCAGTTGTAGGGTCAGCATGCAATGCAGTGCTTGTAATTATTTTTTCAACATTGAAAATCAAGTTTCAATTAAAAGCGTACACTGCTGTTCAAGTTCTTCATGTAATGTATGTTTCAGTAACTTAAAAAATTGTTTGCAATTAATATCTACGTAGCTTGACTGCACAGTTAGTTTTATTCCTCTATCGCAAAAGAGTATTTCTATTATCCTTACGCGGCAGAGGGGGAAACTCTCTTGTTATTGCAATCTTCTACTCTGAGAGTAGTACTTACAAAATAGAAAATTTAGACCACATTATGTTGTTCCGTAAGCTAACTTTAGCACTGACAACAAGGCTAGCCTAGGTATTTTTCTTAACTGTTAAAAAAAACTGTAAAACTTAAGTACTTTTTTTTTTAGCTGTTACAGCATTAGACACTTAATTTGTTACTAAGTAGATTAAATGTTACTAATGCCTAAGTGTTCTGAAAAGTACTTGGTTTATGTAGATTGATTACTGGCTTTGGTGTTTTTCATGTCTGATGTGTGGTAGTGATAATCCCATATTAGCTTTCACTGTTTGAAGAACTGTGTCAGCCAAAGCCATATTTTTGTACTTAGGAGGAGTTGTGCTAGATTTTCGTGGGTTTTTTAGTTCTGTATTAAACACTGATATTAATGTACTTCTTTTCTTGTTAGCATATGTTAACCACAGTACAGTAAACTTTAAAAATGTAGCTAATACAAGGTGCTGCTTACCTCAAAGATACTCATCTTGACTATTCAACTTGAACAGTCACTGAATTGAGATGAGCAGTTTCAAACTGCAGAATGCAATCGTCTTCCAAGTGATAAGTGGATCACTTTTATATTTTGTGTGTTGGCAGCTGCTAGTCCAGATGAGACAGCCAGTAGTTCTTTGCGCTCAAGTGGCCAAATGCCACCAGCTAGTATTCTTCTTTCATATTCATTCTTTCAGCTCCCACTGACCATTTTTAGCTTCAACAGACCTTTTCTAAATAAAAATCACAATCTCTTTATTTTTGCTATTCAGAACAGACATACAGATCATTTAGCTCAGCATTATGTTGCAGCAATGGCTAGATCTAGAGGACAAGAAATTAAGAAATGGGACTATGAAAAAATGCAATTTTGGTATATCCAGCAATACCATCAAGGGTTATATGTACTCTTTGCCAGAGTCAGTTTCATATTTACTAGCAGTCAATGAAAATTTTCTTCATGATCTCATATGATTCCTTTTAAAAAGTATTTAGTATTGCAACATCCTATGGCAGTGAGTTCTAAAATTTAATTATGTCTTATGTACTTAAAAACTTCCTTTTGTTCATTTTAAGTACATTATTTAATAATTATGAAGAATCCTTTAGTACCCATGCAACATACTCGTCTTGCGTTCATAGGTGGCTGCCATACTGTCTCTCTTCCAAACACAAGCCCCACTATGTTTTGTCTTGTTTTGTATGAAGGCCATTCTTTCCAGAGGATCCTGGCTGTATTCCTCTGTGCTGTTCCTGTTATGCTTCAGTATGTGGTGGTTGTTGCCATATAGTCTCCATAAGACAGGATTTTTTCTTTTGCTCTTTTGGGTCTGGGGTTTTGTTTGCTTACTTTGGAGTTTCACTCTAGGACCCTGCTCTTTGTAACGTGCACAAGCAGAAAGTTTCTGTTTCCACCAGATGGGGCTCTTTTTTTAATACCTTTTTGGATGTGGAGTTTTTTGTTTGTGTGACATTTTTTGTGTTGTTGTTTTTGGTTTTTTAACACAGAATGTTCTGGAATAAGTAATCTTATTCCATATCTTTTAAAGGGATTTGTCAATACAATTTCCACGTTTAGACATTTAGAGACATTTAGACATTTAGAGAACTCTGCAGTTCAACTTGTTTGAAGGTAAGCCCCACTATGTACAAGAGAAGATCCTTGAAGCATCCACCTTGAAGAACATCACCCTTACTTTCTGAATAAGGACGTTGTGCTTTATTTGTGGGATTTTTATAGTTTCCTCATAGTCCACAGTTCTGAGGTCTCATGAGAAATTCAATTTTTGAAAGTGTTTCCAGAACCAAACAAGAAAATAAACATTGTTATAGAAGTTCTAGGGAGAGCTGGTATTTCTAATAGCAAAAGAAATTAGTTATTGTCGTGGGCATCAGGTCTGTATGTCTGCTTTAAAAATAAATAGGTAAAAATGAAAAGGTGTTAAACAGCAGTATCTTTTGTTGAAGTTGGTTATTGAAGTTCTGTGTGGAAAACAACGGCAGTGAACTATGTTTTTGTATGGTTCCCTAGGAAACATCTTTGCTTTCTTATGTCCATTCTGTAACAATTATAAATGCAAAAAGCAGAATTTTGAGAGAAAAATAGAGGTGACCCAATTAGAAGATCCAAAGAATTAAATATTGATGTACTAGTACAAGTTGTTGGCTTTGAAACAGGAATGAGTTCTCTAAAGCGTTTTCACCCAGTATTCTAAGCTGTTGGATAAAATTCATGGAAATATTTGCATTATCTAGTTGGACATAAATAGAAGATCATGTGGGATCATATTCTGTTATGGAACACATCAAGTTCCATCACGTGTACTAAGGTAGTTATAGTTGAATAGTATTTAACATAAGATGAAAGTCTTACAAATAGTTCTTAGTATTTTTAATATATTATAAAAAATGGTGTTAAACATTTGACTTCCTTACTTTCCCTGTAGCAAGTAATTGTGTATTGGCATCATTTTTCAAATTACCCATTGTGTGTAAAAAGCAAAGCACTCTCTTTATAAAAATCTCCTTGAAACTGTGGAAGTACACTGTGAGGGCAAAGGTACACAGCATTAAGTCATTAGTCACTGAAGCCTTTCTGCTTCAGCCTTTTCTAAATCATTTGGCTGTACAAAGTATTAGTTGTTTCCTTTTTCAGACATTCCTAAAAAAGTTATGCTGTGAAACTGAGTAAGTAATAAAACTTCGTATAGGAGATAACATTAGCTTTCTATAAAAGATGTGTAAATCTTAGTAGTTATGCTTTCTGTATTTCTTCTGCAAGTTGTTTTAGAAATGTAAACAAAAATGTGCATTAATCTTGATCTTATGTATATGAGGACAGACTTGTTTTTTTCTTTCCAGTACTAAGCAAAGATCCTCTTTAAAACTCTTCCTATTAAAACACTGCTGTGTGCCATCATCAAGAAATCATTAATTATGAATATGTAATGTTCAGTGTCTGTTTTATATCAGATAATTGACAGTATGACGTTTGTTCCAGGGACTAAGAAGTAACTTAAGTTCTGTAGTCTAATTAGTTGTCTGTGAACGGGGTTTTCTGCTAACTTGCATCTTGGTTTCTTTAATGTAGCTTTATGAAGCAGAAAATAAGCATAAGACTTTGGAGAAGGAGTTTCAGCAATATAAAGAACAGCAAAGTAGCAAACCAGAAATCCAGCTACAATCAGAAATAAATCTTCTCACTTTAGAAAAGGTATATTGGATTTTTCTGGTACTTAAACACTGTCACAATGGTCCATTCACTGATAAAGGGGATGTAGAATAATACTGTGTGAAGTAGTTAATTTGTCCATTTTGGTTTACTTTTTCCGATTATTTCTTTAGAGTTTAAATATTCAGACACAGGTAAGGTCAACAGTGGCCTTATTCCTATAGGGGAAGCAGTAATGTTGAAGGCTAAAACAGGGAAAAACCTTAACCTATATATTAAAAGCATGATTTATGATGGGGTCTCTGAACATTCTGTTTAGAAAACTAAGAAAGATGATGATTTTCTTGAGGATTAATTTAAACTGGCATTCCATTATGTGCATTTTCATAAGTAAGTATTTCTGCAGAGATTGTGTTACTTATCAGTAGAATTGAATCACTGTCGTAAGTTGATTTTCTTAAAAGCCATACATTCCCTTAGTAGAGAATACTTTGTTTAATTAAAACCACAGATATGGCATTTAATGCTGGGAATTACTGTGAGGTTTGAATAAAATTGTTGGCAAAATAAGCTGAAAAAAAATTAGGCCAGGCTTCTTGGCACAAAATATACTCAGTTATATAGCCAGTTTGTATGTTACTGTATGCTTCAGTAACTTCTAATAATGCAAGCAACTGGTGCAAAATATTTTGGTATCTCTACAGGCTTTTTAAGTTCTTACATATTAAGTATTTTTAGATTTCCTGTTTTTGTTAGATGAATTAAACAAATCAGTGCTTTAAGATCTTCACAAATTTAATGAAAATAATTTTTGTCAGATTAAAAAAACAGTTCCTCAGAGATGTTAATTAAAAATACTTAATTTCTTATTGTGTTTTGTGTGCTTCATAAGTATTTTCATTTCTTTTAATACAAAATTGGTTTTGCACAGATAATAAAATGAATTTTTTTAGCAGTGAAAACTTTTAAAGATTTATTTAGTTAGTAAGATCAAAGGTTCACATTAGATACATAGATTTTAAAGAATGGTTTGAGCAGATGAGTATTTCAGAGAAAAGAATGTAGGACATAACTTCCATCAGCAAACTAAAAAATCTATGTACCTTTTTAAGAGGGATTTATCCATCAGCATTTTTGTTAAATTAGTGTTTATAATGTTACTTTGAATAAAGAAGGGACGAGGGGATAGCTAATTTGAGAATCTTAAATTTAAAGGTTACATCAGCAGATTTAGTGCTAAAAACTAATCTTTTTCTTTTTGTATAGATGGCCATCCAATAAAAATAAGATTATATTTTAAACAAGAAAATGTTCTTGTGCCATAATATTTATGTTATATTGTATAACAGCTTTAGATGATGTTGTATATTACGCTACATAAACACTTTTCTTAAACCAGACCCTTTGTATATATACATCTTTCAGTGATTGTTACTGCTGTTATTGCTTCAGCTGATATGGTTTTAATTGCTCTTAGGTTGAACTTGAAAGAAAGTTAGAGTCAGCTACCAAGTCAAAGCTCCACTACAAACAGCAATGGACAAGGGCTTTGAAAGAACTTGCAAGGTTAAAACAGGTATGCAGGTTTTCTTTGGTCGTATGAGACAACCAAGTTAATGTCTTGTTGGAAGCTACTAGAATTACTGTTAACTACTGTTTTCGTGTTATTTGTTTTTGTAAAGTAAAGCTATGAGCTATGCTTTTAACAAAAATAAGAACAGCAAAACTGGCTTGTATTTGACTTTGAACTCAGGAAAGTTGTATTTGACTTTGAACCTTGCAAAGAAGGCTGAAATAGTTAAAAGCAGATGTGTTTTAAAAAATAGAAGGTTTAATTTCATTCCAAATAATGCTGAATCAGCACTTCCAGGAAAATATTTTGCCACTATCCCAACCGTAACTTGGTCAGTTACAGTCCTAATAACTGTTCTGTATTTTAATTTTATAATGAATGAAGGGTAAATGTGAGAAACAAATTGTCACTTCTAGAGATAAGGGTTTAAGTTGTGATGAATGCTGTAAAATAAAAAAAACTTAAACTGGAAGTGAAGCTTTCCTCCGCTTTTGGAAATTATAACTTCATACTAATGTGACATGCTATTTTACTGCTAAGTTTTAATGGAGCTCTTGTGTGTCTGTGGGCATCTATATAGATACAGTCATATAGTTTTGACTTGAAATTACTCTGTTTAAACTTGCGGTAGTAGCAGCTTCGTCCTTGCCAAATCCATATTATGTGTTGTATTTTGTCATCACCTGTCTTTCATGAATTCCGGTAAACCTTACCTAAACAATGTGCTTAAGAATGGCTAGCATTTCCATTGACCCTGACAAACAAATTAGTAGATCTTTTATCCCAACTGAGTCGTGAACAAACCTTGACATGAACACAAAGCTTCAGAATTCAAGTTTAGTTAAAGGTTTTTATTACCTGTGCTTCCAGCTTGTGGAACAGTGTTGGGTTTTCTTACAGATTATAGTGCCTACTTCATTTCTACTGAATGAATTCTATTTCTAGAATATTCAGGTTTTGGAGAGTAAGAAGTTAAGCCCATGCTCTTCTAATTTATAATGCTTTTTTAATCTGTATTTCTGCTTGAAGAGGGTCCATAATCATTATTAGTAAGTAAAAACTAACCTTCATTTGCAGTCTTCAAATTGTACATTTTTTGCCAAGTGATTAAAAGGAGTCATCTCCAATTTGTGAAACATCTATGCTTGAGAAGGTGATAGGAGGAAGAATATAAATCTTATCTCTCTGATTAAGATTTCTTCAGCAGGCATAAGATATCCAGCCTATTTTTTCTTGCCATGTTTTAAAATTCCTGTAGAATAAAAGCAAAGATTGTCACTTGCCGTGCTGACACTAATGTATATCACTATCAGGTTCTTGTTACAAATTTCATCACCATAGACCTGATGATCTGGATTTATGAATATATGCAGATGGTTTCAACTGAACCTCTTGCTGAAAGTCTGAACCATTAAGTAAGTTGGCATGTACAGTGAATTATACTACCTAAAACTTCTACAACAGAACAAACCCTTTCAAAGTAGTTTCTTGTGGGTTGTATAGTCCTGTGTTTCATCTATACTTAGTCTATTGACAAAGGTTTTAAGTGACTTTAAAGAGCCAAATAAAAGTTGAAGCAAATCTGATCAAAAACCATTTACTGTGTTTTAAATATAAATTTGGAAACTGTAGCTTAAGGAAATCTAGATTTGCTTTAGTTCAGATGATTTGTGCAATTGTGCATAGTCTGACCAATTTCTTGTTTGAATTGGATTAGTACCATGTTAATTTTGCATTGCCTCTGGTGAATAGCCGCAGGGCTGTAATCTGTGCCAGTAATTTGTCACACCAAAGCCCTCTAGAGAACTATACAAAACATTTGTGTAGTGAGGATTAGACGCTGAAAGCCGTATCTTAGATTGTTAATAAATGTTAATGACAAAACCCAGCTGGTAAGTCTTGGAAATGAGACCTAGTGCTTTGTGCCCATTGCCAAAAAAATGTTTAAACACAGATTTCCATTACTTAAAGGTGACCTGGTGCAGTCAATTTGTGAATTAAAGAAGCATAATCTACAGGCTAAGCATTTAGTAAAATGCTCTTCTGATTTGCAACCATAAAAGTCAATGTTTCCTTAATTAAAAAGTTTTCTTTTCTTTTGGAACTAGTTCTTAGCACACATCTGGGATAGTTCTATATTTTGCAGAATATCAGAGATACAGCACATAACTTAAAATATGGAACTGTTAATAGAATATGATGTAAACTTCTCCATGGGTAGGATTTTGAATACTGAACATAATGCCAGTGTTACTGAAGTACATGAAGGCACACATAAATCATATTTACCTGTACTTAGAAAATACAGAAGTTAGTTAAACAGTTTGTAAAGCTGAGTGACAATAGACTTCACCCAGCTTACTTTTTTTCTCTGTTACTCAGTGAAAGTCTGTATTAATACTTCATTTGTTATACTGCTGTTCAGCTTTTAGGGAGACAAAAATGTCAACAAATTAACTACATATCTGTGCACCCAGGTAAATGTTATAATTCCTGGAGATTTCAAAAACTCTTTCAATGTTTGCTGGCTGGGTGATCTCCTACTACACAAATAAGACTTACGTATATATGTGACCATATTTCTCAGATGAATCCAACTGTTTACACGAAACTGCATACATCCTTACACTGAACTTAGACATCAAATTCGGTACCTGTCTGGGTGTAAGAAACATCATATCAAAACAAAAATTGAAACTGGCAGAAGTGTCATTTTCAGCAGTTGATAATCTCAGTTAGATTTAATCTAATAGCCAAAATCTCAAAATGTACATGCATTCGGTGTTCTGGGAGAAGTATTTTTATAAGTCTTCTAATGTGTTTGTGTCTTACAGACCTCTTAGAACCGGCACTGATGCATTTGTTTAAAAGAGCATAGACCATATTGGCTGGCTGACAGTTCATTCTGTCTTGTCCAGTATCTTGCTTATCCACTCAGTAATTAATTTGATTAATTTATAAGTAATTTAGCCAAGGATAGGATGTAAATCTTCGTTTAAAAAAAAGAAAAGACACACGCACACAAAAAACCCGCACGTTTGAAAGTCTAAATCGTGGTTAAAAACTGTGTCTTGAAACCATCCAGGCCCTCCTACTGACTTGTCAGCTCTGGGTTATTTTCAGAAAACTTTACTTGAGTTCCTTAGCTTCAATCGTAAGTTTTTCCCACAGACTTTCATGGTATGTATGAGTGGGAGAGTGAATAGTGGCTGCTATTTAGCCATTGTTTAGTCTAGTGTATGTATGTTTACATCTCCCTTTTGGATTTATAGGCAGCTATGGCAAAATAAAGATTGTGCTTCCTTGATTGAAGAGCCTCTTAACTAAAGCACCTGGTGGCATATAGGGATTCTTTTATGATCTGATTATAGTTGAAATTTTGATGGTTTTTTATTATCGATTAATTTTTTTTAAATGCTGATATTTCTGCAGTGTCGTAGGTTTCAAAACATGATTGAGATTTCCACCATACAAGCTTCTAAAACAGTATTCCATGTCTCAAGCACTACATTAGAAATGAAAACTGGTGAAGAAAAGTAGTAAAGCGTTGAAGTAAAATGTACGATGCCTACAATGCAGACTTGTTTGGTATGGATTTGTTTTGTTTGTGGAGGAGAATGGCAAAATATGAAATTAATAAGTGAAAGGAATTATTGGTGATGAGTTTTATTGAAGGAGGTGAGTGGGGGTCTGAAGGAAAATGAGCAAAAAGAATCGCATGATTAGCAGTGCTGAGGAAGTAGTGCAGGACCAACTAATACATATTGCAGAGATAATTTTTGCATATGATTTTCTTAATTCATCTGTGGCTGCCTTATTATGGGATGGTGGCTGATGATGATTAGGTGATGAGGCAAGTGTAATATATTTCCAAGTGTTCTGAGTTTCTGGTGGGTTTTATCTTCTACTCACAAAGTTGCTTTTAGTCCAGCAGCTGATGATTCTGGAGTGTTCCATTAGCTGAAATTTAAAAATGCAAAATTCTAAGTGTTTAGAAACAAAAATTCTAGTACTTCTTACTGAGGTTTAAAACAGCCTTACTGTCTAGAATAAGGAGTTGGTAATAAATCTGAAATGTTCCTTATTTTAGGATATATTATAGGAGTAAAGTTTGGAAAGTTAGCCAGAAAGTCTTGGCTGAGAATTTTCAGCATGCAGCATGTATGTTTAAACTTCTGTGCACTGAGATACACTTAAAGAATACCAAGTATTCAATTATAATTTAGTTTTTCAGTATACACAGAATAAAATGAAGATGTTACAAGGGGATTTTAAAAGGTTGGACTTAATTTTTGTGTAAAGTAAATGTGCAGAAGTGTTTTATTAATATTGATATTTTACTTTGAAACATCTCACAATAAATTCTGCTACATTTCAAGTCCTTCTATACAGCAGAGTTCTGTTCCTTCTCTATTTAAAAAAGAAAAGTGCTTGTTGCTCAGTGAATTGTTACATTGTCATGGAAAAAGTGGATTTAATACCTGAATGTCTGATAAAGTGACACCAGTTTCATCACTGAGATGAATAAGAAATCCTTCCTTCTCTCTCACCATAACAAAATATAGTCTTTTTATGGTCTCTCAACATATCAGAACAAAATTGTATATAAATTAATTCAAAATCAGCATGCCTCCACTCTTATCAAACTGTTGTAAATTCTTTGCCATCTTCTGGTATTGATGGATTATTAGGAAATGGGTTTCTATTGCGCTGCTATGAATGGTATACATAGAACAAGTTTTCTGTTATGCACCCTACAAATTGTTATGACAGACTTTTTTAAGGAGTCAAAGACTAATGTTGGGAAAGACATTTGAAAATCACAGAGTATGAAGTGTGTAATGTAAATTACACACAGGATCCATCATGAAAGAATCCCTTCTCACTTGTTTTAGTGTCTGTTCTCCAAGCTGGACTGTCGTGAGCAGAATGGTAGGGAAATATTGCCTCAGCAAATGTTGATTTTTATTTTTTTAATTTAATATTATTGTGCTTAAATGTCACTATTCAGGGTCATAGCATGGCATCCCTCTAAAATTCTTGACTTTCAGTGATTTAAATTAATCTGGACTTTTTCCTCAACACCCCAAATAAGGAAGTGCCAAATATTTGCCATGTTTCCATCACAATTATATTAGTAATCAAATTAAATATCAAATCACATTTATCGAAAAGGAATTCCTTCCCAACATTTGGAGACAAAATGTACTGATAAAGGTGTTTCTCTCCTCTATTGAGAAAACAAGAATTTAGAACACACTATATTTAATATTTCTTCCCTACAAATCTATCCCTAGCAAAGAGCATGGTCACTAGTGACACTGGTTGTCGTTGGTTTTGTGTTTGTTGGGTTTTTTTTCCCTAGAATTTTTCCCCAGAGAAAAATATTGAAAGGAACAGGAACTGAACAAAGGATTCTGCAGAAAAGCCTGGCTTTTCCTTCCTCTCCTTGGCTTCCTCATCATTCTCTGTTGTCTTTTTCTTGGTTTAATTAAACATTATTAAAGGTTTTGTTTTTTTTTTTTAAATTATGGTTCTGAAATGAACTCTCGTTCAGTGAGGGCATAAAGGACCAAGCTATTAAATAAGATGTGATCAATATAAAAGCATTAGGAGTAGTGTGTCCTGTTTTTGGTCTGTTTGAGCTTCAGATACTGTTCTGTTAACCTGAAGTATATGTACTTCTTCTAACATATACCTTTCCTTTGATCTTGTCTAAAATGCCTTTTTTGCTCTCAGATTGCCAGTGTGAGCATGTTGCTGGACAGCAGAAGCATATGCATCATTGAACTTCCCTGCCTCAAATAGTAACACATCAGCTTGTCCCACACGCTGCTTCTGGCCAGCATGTAGTTATGCCTTTCTTCTGCAGTGCAGTTGGAAGAAGACTTTCAAAATTTTTCCTCATAGATCTGAGTAATATACTTCACAAACTGAAGGACTGAATTAAAAGGCTTCTACTCAGGGTAGTCACAGCTATGTGATGATTTGTGTTTAGGTGAAAGTATTGCTGTCCTAGTAACAAGTGCTACTCTATTTTGCATTAGTTCTGCAGGATTTAGTTTTTGGTCAATTTTTGCACAATGTACCTTCAAAAGTAATTCTCTCATAGAATTATTGAGATACATAAATTTAACAGACTTAGGTTAATATCCCAGCTTCTCATGACATTACCCCTAGTTTAAAATGGGACAATGAGAGCATGAGTAAACTGAATTGCATAACAAGGAGTTTTCTAAAGCTAATCCTTATATCATGATCTGCAAAAAAATTTATTGGACTGAAACTAATCATATTACAAATCAGCATAGGTTGAAAGGCTGATAAGCGATAATGGCAATTAAAAGTCCTCTCTTGTGTAAAAGAGTTAAATTTTTGACATCACTTAAGAGGAAAATGCCAATCTCATCCTCCACTGTAACAAGGTGGTTTTCCTACTGATGAGTCAGTTTGCTTGTAAATGGCATTCTTACATAATTTCTTGTGAGGCCGTCAAGACTCTTACCACTGTTAGATAATGTCAGCAGGAAAACCAGGAGGTGTTAGACAAATTAATTTCAAAACCAGAACTTGGATATGCAGGGTGTACTGTATCTGCTTCTGCGATATCTGTGCTAAGTTTTTTTATACTTGTTGTCTAATCAGGAGAAGTAGCTAATCACCAGACTGAATTACTGGATTCTTTACCTATAAAACCAGATAACTAGAAATTTCTAGATTTGTTCTACATGTACAGGGCAACAGCTCCACCCCTGAGATTAAATAGGACTTCACAAAGGAGATTTAATGTACTCAAAATTTTAAGTCTCATGTTTGAATTGAGGTGTTAGTTGCAACTTTTTCTTTTCTGAAACAGCAGTATTTTAATTTGCTTAACTTTGTAAAGGATTTAGCTTTAGGAAAATCTTAAATAGGAAAATCCAATAGGAAATTGAATGGGGACACCAAGAATAGTGATTGATAGTCTGAAAGAGAAGTAAATATTAGCCTGTCCTTATACTTCTAGATTCTATGTAATTGAGGTAATCAGATCGACTATCAGTCTATTTACTTGTTCTGTTAGTTGAAGTTGTGCAGGTTTTGTAGCAACTTGCTTTGAGACAAGCTCATGCTCAGCGTTTTTTCTTACTACCTGCATTTAGCAAAATAAACAACATTATTCCAGCTATCAAAATAGTTACAATAATTCCCTTCTTCCTAGTAGCTCATTTATTCCATTCTTCCTTGTAGCCTGTTTTATACTTGAAATCTGTCTCTACTGTTTGGATACTGTTGCCACTGTTGTTACTGTTGTTACTGTTTGGATACTGGATATCTACATATTTGGGAACCAGAGAATACCATTGTGATATTTACTGGGACTTTAGGGAAAAAAAACCAAGTAAAACCACTCTCTGCCTCTTCTTTTAAATACTTCAACAGTACTGCTTTATATGTAGCATTTCTTTTTCCAGCATAGATGTCTATCTTCATTCAAAACTTTCTGTGACCAAAAAGCTCCTCACATGCTCAAGTATATTGCTTAAGTGATTAATTTCCACTCTTTTAATAACCTGAATCATGTCTCTAGTTGGAATATACCTCATTTTGAGTTTCAGCCATGCTTTTCATTGGGTGGGAAAGACCCAACTAGTGAACTGATGTGAAATATGAGTCTGGGCCAGCAGTAGATGCACAAGATCTAGAAACCCAGCTTGGATATCTTTGAATATCCTCCAGCAGCCTTCAGTTAGTCAGTTCAGTGCATCATGAGCCAGCAGTTGCATTCAGGCTATTGTGTTTATCGGACATAAGTGAATGTATTCTTTATTTATCTGTTTCCTTTTCAAACTGACTCATTTTTCTTTCCATAATATCCCACTGTTTACACATCTGCTTTTTCGTCACTGAATTTACATTGTATCAGCAGCAAGCTGTTCATTAGTGATTTCCCCATTTATGAATATACTGAAGAGTAGATTCTTGTGGAATCCACTGTAACCTTCTTGCTCTTGTGGAAATGATCAATTGCTATCCTTTCTCTGGTGTTCTAAACCCTGGGTAAGCTGAGAGTACTTTGTCACTGCTTAGTTGTGTGTTTAGTTTTAGGAAGTTTCTTTGGTGTGGTGTTTGGTTGGGGTTTTTAAGATTAATTGGAACAGTGACTTTCCTATAACAGCTGGATTCGTTCTTCCTGATGTACCCATGCACCCTCTTAGGTTTGGGTTAGTTATGATTTCAACCAGCTTGGCCACTATGGAAGTAAGTCCTGCTGGTACTTTCTGGGTATTTCTAAGGCCTCTGTTTAAAGAAAGAGTAAAATAAAAAATGAAGGAATAGTTATTCTGGTGTCAACCAGAATTGGTGTCAATATTCTGGTGTCAACACCAATTTTGGTGGTGCATTAAGACTAACCTCCAGTCTCACAACTTTTTGTTTGAATTTCCTTATAACTCTTGAAAATTCTAAACATCAGCTGTCTATAGTAACTTGTTTTAATATTAACTGTTTTTGTAGATTATTCTCAGACTGAAGCAGAATATGTTTTATTACAGTATTCTTCAAATCTTTCCCACATAAAAAGGGGTTTCTCTCACATGGGAATGTCCTTCTGCAATGAACTCTTGATGGGGAAGGAAGGACTATTGCCTTATCTTCACCAAGTGCTTTTTCTATGCTTCAGTCATCTATCAGCTGTAGACTCTTTGGCAAGATTCCTGCTTCTGGTTTTTTTATTAGTATGTATCTCTTTAGCAAGTTGTTCTTCAAGATTTATGATGTGTCTCGCTGAAGTTCTAACATATAATTTGGCTTGCTAGGGTGTTGAATTTAGTATAAAAACAAAGTTTTTAGGGTCTTTAGGGTTGATTTCTTGTTGAGTACTTCTCTATCACGTTGTCTGTTCACATTAACAGTTAGAGTCTTTTTTTATACCAATCCATTCTGAAATTCAGATTTTCTTGCCAATTATTGATCATCAACAGGGAGTGTTTAAAATGCTGGCAGCTGGAATTCAGGAACTTACCTGATTAAACTCTTTCAAATATTATGAGCTTGACTGTATAAATAATATGCTTACACATATCAAACAAAAAAATTACTTTTTTTTACCCCCATAATAAATATAAAAATGATTGTGTTAATAATCAAACACTCCAGATGAAAGCAATGTCAAAATTGCAAAGATAAACTTGCATTTCACGGTATGCCTAGATCCAGGATGCTTGTGTAACCTCCTGTCTTATTTTTTAACTATGTCAGGTCTTCTGTCTTGTTCTGGGTGTAAGACTGACTGTACTGAGTTAGTGCACAAGGTCATATGGAAAATGACTGGGAGGAAAACAAGTGGAGAGAGGACCATGTTTCTCGCTAAGGCACTTTAATGTCACAGAGTGGTAGTGGACTCAAATATTAGGTTTTTTTAGCATCTGTATAGAGCTTAAAAAATTAGAGCCAAGCAAACTTTCAGAATGGATAGATTTCAATAAATCCACAAAGTAGTTTATCTAAAATTTTGCATAGTGCTATACAAACGTAAAAGGACACCTTGCCAGAATTTTGTTTTTGAGGCTAATTTTTCAACCACAAGTTGCAATTTCAAAAAGTGGTTTTTGAAGCTTGGGTACTAGACACTATGGGGCTGATAATGGAAGTTTCCTGCAGCTATTTAGCTTTTATTTTCTCAAAAAAAAATTATTTCGTGCACCATATAGTGAAGCAATAAATCTCAGGAGGTTGAGCAGTTCCAGAAGTATAAGTTTCATGCCTACCAACTTAAGCCAGAGTTAGTAAGAGTGTTTGTTAACATTTTTGCTGTTTTGTTAATGGGAAGATATCTGTGACTGGGCTGCAGCTGATCCGGCCTGGACAGGTTTACTGTGATCGCAGTAGTCACTGGTCTTACTGCATTGTAGATATCACTAGTTTAGACATTCTGTTACCTCCTACATTTCTAATATTCCTGGAGATGTAATTGTCATGACTTCATTCCTAAAGTTCAGCTCTGTCGCTATAATTAGCACTTTTACGTGTAATCGTATAATCAACTGAGTTATGTCTTCACCCTTTCCCACAAAAGCGTGAACAAGAAAATGCAATGGCTCACCTTAAAAAGCAGCAACAAGAGCTCGAGCACATGAGGTTGCGCTATTTGGCAGCAGAAGAAAAAGAGCTGGGGAAAACAGACCGACAAGAGCTGGAGGATATCAGAAATGAACTTAACAGGTATAAAAGTATTTGTAAGATTCCTCTTCGACTGCCCCCCATCCTTTTTTTTCTTGCTGTCAGCCTCAAAACAGGAGAAGATTCAATTAAATCAAGATTATAATTAGCTGTTGGTCCAGTGAAATGACACAGATCAGTGTCCCTTAGGTAAAGATTGCACATTTATAAAATGCAATAGTACAGCAGTATAGGAAAATCCATGTTTAATGCCACCTGGTTTTTTTTGTTAAGGTCATAGATGTACAGCACCAGCTTTTTTTCTATCTTAAACCTTCACTTCTAAGCATAGCTGCTGTGTTAAGAAAAGAACAAGGCATGTCCTATTCTTATTTTGAATACATTAAAATTTAAAATTTTATCTAATGTTGTCCTCCAAAAGCTGTCTGCGCTCGTTTTGTGTGTTGAACCCTTTTACTTTGAGTACAGTTTGCATTACCAAAGCAGAAGCCTTGATAGCAAGTATCATAGTTACATATGCACATACCAAAGGTTTTGTTAATATTTTAGTATTATATTAACATTTTTTTTGTTGTAGTTGTTTGCCCCGGAGACAGAATAATTTTTTACCTTTTACAGATTTTTTTATTTTGCTTAGTACTTCAGTAGATAAACTAAAGACTCAACACAAGGATAATCAAAGTGGGGTTTAATATGTCTCATTCTCTAATTCTTTCTATTTTATCCCTATCAGGCTAAAACAACAAGAAGAAGAGAGAAAGAAATTGCAAGATGCTAGAGATAATTCCACTGGAAGGGTGGATAGTCTTCATTGTAGAAAACTAAATGAGAATACAGATGATTACCTCTCTCGTCTGATAGAAGAGAGGGATACTCTGTTGAGAACAGGAGTCTATAATCATGAAGACCATATTGTAAGTGAACTTGATCGTCAAATCAGAGAAGCTATTGCAAAAAGGAACAACACTATTTAAAAGCATGCAAAAAGTTTTTAGAAAGAGCCAAAATCTGAATAGAGTGACTTTTATAAGCCTATAGTACTTTGCAAAATATGTAATGTCATGCTTTGTTTTGCACATTATAGTCAGCTCTGTTTGAAGTCAATGTAAATATTTGCAACATGTCAAGTTAAGCACAGTTGTAAGTTTTATGGGGGCAATGACCGGTTTATAATTTTTTTATACTCATATGTATATATATAATGTGTGTGTGTGTGTAAATATATTTATCTTGTGTACTCTCTTCTGAAATGTTTCCTACCTCTTTTTGCATCACCCTGACTAGGTTTATTTGTAATATTTTTAATATTGATTCTAAGAGGTTTTTGGTCATTATTGTTATGATTTCATTCAATTTTTAAAAATATCTCTTCAGCTATACTAGGGCAAAATGACATCAGCTATTTTCCCTGACAAAACTCTTAATTCTGAACTTAACTAAAGTACTGACCAAATACTACTTTTTTACTAAACGACAAGTAATAAATTTTTGCTTCTCTGACTGTGGCTAACATAACTAAGTTATGTAATAAATAAGAGACAAGGTTTTGAGTGTGAGGGGGATAAAATCAAACCTTACGAAACTGAAACCAAACCAGTTATTAACTAGCCTGATTGTACAGGGTTGCCCTAGCAGTTTTGCACGTCCTGGTAAGGGTATACCCAGGAGGGTGAAGACCTTATTCAGAAGTATACATGCATTCTTGTATCAATCCCTAGTGAGGAAAGATACTTGAAGCCATTGTTCAGTAAATTTTACACTTCAAATTCTGAACACAAACATAAAACAAGAGCTTTTCTAAGTAAAGATATTTTCTTTAATCAGGACATAACCGCTTTCAAGTTGCTTAACATGTATTTCAAAACATGTTACCTCATCACCACTTAAATTGTAGGTAAAGTTTTGTTTAATTGTGGAATTACAAACAGCGTGCAAGGGAGAAATCCACAATTAATGTTGGTTTGTGCATAATCACAATTGAAAAAGTTTTGGTTTCCAGCTTTCATTCTGTTTCTGTTAGATTTGTGTGGATCTACCTAATAACATTAACTTACAACACTGTCCTTTCGATAGGCATTCTTCTCTGTCCTGTAGTCACAAGTGTTTCCATTTGAATGTCAAGTACAAAAATCATCTTAGGATTTTTTACTTTTAGAATGAACAAAGATACCAATGGAAAAAATAGTGGTTTGGGTTTTTTGCATAAAATCAGTGAACTTTCATAGAGAGGGTTGTATACATGCGACCTTCCTGTTTTGTGTGGTATTAATTATAAAATGGGAGGAGGAGTGTTTGTATCTGGCTTTACCTCTCCATGCATTGTTTGTTGTCCCTCCTTACCATGACTGTCTGACCTGCTAAATAAACTATTCATTTAGACTCCTTAGAGAAGTTATAAACAAGCTGTATAAATGTTGAGATCATATTCCAAAGAATACTTGAATACTTATCAATATCAGACTTTGTAAGATGGTTTTGTAATACTTTGCACATTTGACTGTATTTTTCTACATAGTGTGCTTAGAGATGCCTCTCCACTTGCAAAGAAAATATCACCCTCTTAAATCACATAGAAATCCATGAAATGCAATTTTACAGTATTTGTACATCATGCTGTATCATATCACTGATGCAGGGTTGTATGCAATTATTGTAAATGATGCAGGGAGCTTCTATCTTGACAGGAAAACTTATTAATGGCATTTTTTCTTCAAATGCTTGCTCACTTGTGCAGTTTCTTCTCCAGACACTGGAGGGTGCCTGAGACTTAAATATTGTAAAGACAGTGTTGACTAAATTTTCATAACTGGTTGGTTTTTGAACTGGTATTCTATGACTTTCCAGGTGTATTATTTTATGAAATAAAATTCAATTTTCAAGTAAATATTAAGGACTTTGCATTTATTTTTTAACTGAACAAGTAATTTTGTTTATGATTTCCAGTCATATGACAGCCTTAGTGCTTGAATCCATAAAATAATGAACTTGCTGAGATCAAAGTTAGTTTCACTTTTTAGTTTTTTTAATAATTAATTTTTCGAGTCTCTTCTGTGGCATGTAAAAAAAATTACAATCATGTTGCTGTGTGTTTTAAACAGAACTTGAATTTTCTTTCTAGCACATCAAAGTAGTGAGTAAAATGAAACATAGAATGCTTGTTTTTTAAAAACATTTATAAACCTCATAATTTAAGCTATTTGCGTCCATTTAGCCATTTGAAAGATCACAGCTTACAAGGTGCAAAGCATGAATTTTGTGATTATTAAAAAACTTACATAGAATTTTTGTTTTGTTTTATAGTCATTACTCTTAGTGTTCATTGTTTGTATTAGAATGAGGAAATTAATGGTAATCTAAGCTTGATGTTTCAATTTAATTTTTTCCAGCACAGTTTGTCTCTGCTTCAGCCTGAAGTAGTCCAGGAGCAAAATATATGTTTATAGTAGATATGTATAGCAGACATGAGCTCAGTATTACTGTCTTTCAAAGAAAATTTTTATGTTGGGTTCCATTTGCCTTTTTATTATCTCAAAGCCATTTTAGAGGTTATTCAGTGGAAAGACCAAATACCATTTTTTAATCAGAAATATCTCAAGTTTTTATCTTAATCTCTCTTCATTGCACAAGAAATTTCGTTTCAAAAAGATGCATGGGATAAGAAGCCCATTTTAATTTACCCAGCATAGAAAGGCTGCTGGAAGTGAGACCTGTGTTTACTGGTTCAGTCCTGGTTCCATAGGCCAGAGAAAACCCGGTGGGAAGAGGAGCAACTGCTAGACCACCCTGGAATTCTGGCAAAGTGCTGTTGATTTTATTGCACCCAGATTTCACCAGGGAAGATGATGGAATAATTTCAAAACAAGTACTCTTACTGATACGTTTCTGTGAATCCAGGGGGGGTGGTGTGTCAGTTCCATGTCAGATCAGTTCCAGCTTCATCTGCCTTAGGATTTGGGTGCAGAAGTTGCAGTTCACTTTGCTTTAGGAAATGTTGATTATGGCCTGTACTTGTACAGTCCAGTCTAGCAAAAGCATTAGCCCACTTTAAAATTAGGGCATTTAGAGTCACTGTTGTTTTTCCATTATGATCTTCAGGCAGAGGATCCTTTCCTGTGTCTTTATGTGCTAATTTTTCTTCCAGTGGTGAGGACTTGCTGTTACCGATCTTTGCTACCGAAGAATTGCCTCAAATTACTTAATACAGGTTTAAGTGTAGGACAGGAAACCTGAATGTAGTGTGTTTATACACCTCGATATGGAGAATTTGCTAAGATTTGAGAAATCTTACAAAGAAACAGACCTTTTTCTCCTGATATTTGTTAGGCTGCTTAACAAAAAAATTGTGTCTTAAATTCTTATTTATATATTAAAGCAGTGGAATGCTTATATATATCTATCTATATATATGGAAAAAATACAACCATTTATTTTAGAAATAAGATACCATAGTTTTGCTTTGAATCTGAATTAAAACATATAGTTACATTACTGATATTTATGGTATTTTTTTTTTTTGAGTGAATCTCTGACCACTGTCTCTATAATATTCTAGCAACACTTTTAATACTAATACACTTTCTAAACTGCTGTTGCGGAAAAGAAGCGTTGTTATATCTGGCACTGAGCTTTCAAGTATTCAATCTGTAGTTCTCCTTCATTGCAATTTAAATGCTTCTCCCTTCTATCCACCGAGATAAACCTTAATGCACGGCTAAAAACAGAAGTCCTTTATCATATCTTCTAAGTGCTACTGGAGTATTTATACCAGTTATTACGTATTTACACAATTATTTATTTTGCTACTACTGTGCCTAAATGATCGTGACCTGTGTCAAGGCTTGGATGGGAAGCACTGGCCTTGCTATTGTTAAAGACAGAGCTGTAGAAAGGCGGCTGCATACTTAGATCTCATTTCATTTGTTTCTCCAGGGGGTTGTATTAGTAGTGTTTTCATTAGAAATGTTTTTACAGATGTCGGCTATCCAGATATGAAGTCTCTATAGTGGAGAAGCAGTCAGGAGTTTGGCATTCAGAACAGAAAGGAAAAAAAAATCATCTTTGAGAGACTAATTTATAGAAATATAATTTACTGACTTTCTGATGTATAAATGTACAGTAACCCCATGGCAGCTTTAATGCAGAGTAATTGAATTCTTGCAAGTAGGTTATTTTCTATCCTTAAATTGAAGAAATGCTACACCTTGTTGTTCCCTGTCACTGAAGACTGAAATAGTCCCCATTAATAATGCTTCTGGAAAAGTGACGTCCCCTGCTTTGTAGTCCAGTACTCTTTTTTTCCACGTGAAAAACTTGTGGTAGTTTGACAGCATTTTAAACAATTTATGTATTACTACAAAAAGTTTTGTTCTAACAACATACATAGTGAGTAGATGGTTATGGAAGTGTAGTGTCACTGAGTGTTTGAGCAAAACGTTTTAATGCAGTTACCGAGACATAACTGCATTGACAAAATACTACGGCATCAAAAATTTAGCGTGGGTTTATGGAGGCAGATGGAGTCCAGGAGAACAGTCCACAGCCTAATACTCTTCCAGGAATTACTGTACATGGCTCATAGCTTTAAATGTATTGTGAAAAAACCTGTTAAAATTTGAAAATCGTTATTTACTGTGAATATAATAAATATTGGTTTACAAAGGCAAATGTAAATAGAGCAGCAAAATTAAATCACAGGGGTTTGAGGAGCAGGCAATCAAGCTAATACTTTTTTTGGTAAAATTTCAGTTTAAGAGGCAATGGTAAATCTCCAACATTTGTGTATTTGCTTGATAGCTTACCACAAATGAGGGTGGTTTTGGTTTGGTTTTCAGATCTGGAGGTACAGAAAATAATTTTATTGATCTCATGTTAAGAGATGTAGGTTGTACAAGACTCCAGACCATCAGTATGTTTGCCTGAAAAGGCTATTTTTGACAACAAGGTTAATACTGTAATACAATAGGTCATCCAGATTAGGGCTGAAAAGCACCATGAGCTGCTGTTTGCTTTGTGATTAAACATGCACACAGCCAAAGTTGCGTCTCATTCATGTCAGATACAAAGTCGACAGGATGCTTCTCATCAGAATGAATAAGAAAGTTTAGTAGTTTGTTAAAGCCAGCGCTGGGGGTATGCTCTCATGAATATCAGTGTGTATTTGGTGTAAACCACAGAGCCTACCTGCTGCTGCAGGAACCCTTCCAGCGAGGTGTAGGATGTTTGGTGTAGGTAACATTTTTGATACTTCTATAACAATAATGCTTTTTACTGCAGTTTTCCTGAATGTGGATGCAGTGATTTTTTTAAATACTCTAACCTACTGGTTTATCCTGACTCTCTGGTAATGAAAAATTTGACTGAATAAATGGGGCTAATAACCAAAAGTAAAAGGAAAAAACCCAAACATAGAATATTAAAAGCAAGAACACACCAGCACCCTAGAGAATTGCTAGGTGTATCTCTATAAGAGGGCACTGCTATTTGTGGAAAAGGTTGCGCACCTCAGCAACATGATTATGTGTCCCTAAAGTGAGTTTTATCTCCTGTCCCATCCTAATACATCTTGCAGAACACATGGCTTTTGTTGTTGTTTTTTTTTTTTAACTCTATCATCTTACTGCATATATACAGCAAATCATTAAAATGGTCCTAAAGATTTACCTGAGGATACAGATTTTTATGCTCTGATCCAATTTCATTTACTTATATCGTCAATGCAGATGGCTTGTAGCTGCTTAATTAGAAATAGGTAGGCTTAGCTGGAGGGCATCTTAAAAGCCGTTGTCTCTCGAACATTGTGTAAGGGGCAAGCAATGCTTTGCCGTCCTGACCAATAGCTTGAGCTGCAGTACTTTGTGCAACACAGCAGAATCTCTCCTGAGTCACTTATGAAGGTGATCCCATTGGTAGGCTGAGGGTTGGACGCCAAGTCTGTGGTTTCTCTGCCCATCTTGGTTATAGGGGTGTTGAGTGATCTTAAACAGGTCTCTAGGCTTTCACTTCCTATCAGCAAAATGAGAATAATGTGGGAAAAGCTTTTCTCTGTAAGTGGTTCACAAACTGCTTTAAACTCCAGCTATTTGTGTTGTTTGCAGTTGTCTTAATGCCCTTAAAGGGATAGATACTGGCTTCTACTGAGATGCTTCTTCAGCAAATGAGTACGAGCTATTTACTTTGCTCTTTTATAGTAGATAAATCAGTATATTCTTTCGTTCTTCTGGCTAACTACAGTTCACCTGAAATCTTTGGAAAAAAGCAAAAATTACTTCAATCCTGTATAACTCTGATTTCTTGGGAAATTAAAGGAGTCTAAGTCTGCAGCCTGACAAGAAAGGCTAGGTTAATCTTTTTGTTAAGACATTAATTAAATAAAATTATTTGATGAGGGCAGGAAAAAAGACAAAATATCTGAAGTTTTGGGTCTGCCCCAACAAGATTTTTTGTGGTATGGGGCAGTGCTACTTACTCTCGTTTCTCTCTTGGTAAGATGAAGGTGATTCCTCGTTATACTGATGCTTTGATGAATAGCTAGTTAATGCTTGGTTGTTACAGCTATTTGAAAAAGAAAAGGTCAAGCATTTTTTGCCATATCTCATCTATTGAGTAAATAAGTAATTGCAAGGGTTTTAGTGAAAACTTTTATAGGAAAATCATTTCATGACTTATTAGTATTGAAATACTAATAAAAGCAAATCCCTATTATCCTAACAAACATGGCAAATACTTCTGGAAATAAATCTTGAAGGTGGGGAGAGGCCAACTCTTATCTAAGTAATTCTCAAATGCTGTGAAACCAACAGGCCACTGCCCACATGCCAAATGTGACTGTGCCCATGAGATGGTCACACATCCTCTATCCTGGTCTGGAGCTCAGTACAAAAACTCAGGGGCTGCTGGGCCACAGATTGGGCCACAGTGGGAGAAGAAGGTGACTTTGCGTCATTGCACTTTGCATCACATGGAAAAGATACTTTTACTGCTGGTCACCAAACCTAAACCTTCCCCAGTATGGCAAGAAATTCGCATTTCTTTACTGGAGTGGACTTTTACGTACATACACGCTTTTTTTTTCTCCTTTTCCTGTTATCAAATATACACATGATGATGAGACTAGCAGATTTCACTAGCAAACAAATTAATTGAAGTGTTTCTTTACAATGACTAATAGAAAAAATTGATAATTAAACATGCAGAGAAATTATGTGCTACTTTATGTATTATTGTATTTGATCAAGCAACCTTGATCAAATAATTATTTTTTGAAAATAATCTACATAATTTTTTGAAAAGTATCTAGGTAAAATAAGTTTGTTTGCTTTTTAAAGATAATTTTTATGCTTACTCAAGCAATCTTTCACAAAGATCTGAGGGTTTTCAAGAGCTTTATTGCCCTTCCTTTTATGCTCATTGAATAAGTCGTTCAGATCCATCTGCATCATTATTCCTGGAAGTATCTCAGTACTCTAAAAGTAGAATATCTTAGCTAAAATAAATACTTGTAGAATAAAACAACAACAACAACAAAGAGAGAAAAGCCTGCCCATGTGTTTAATTTGATTGCTGCTTATTTTTCCACCTAAGTTTCAGATAAAAAGGCATTTCATACTTTATGGAATGCAATTTATTACAGAGCATGGACAACATGCTAACTTGTGCACCACGAAATAACAAGCTTGTATGAGTACAGGCAGGGCTGCTGTTCATGCTGCCAGATTCAAACTTTAAGTTATATAGGTTTTGGCAGTGAAAGCACCTAGTCTGTTACTTATACACCAGCTAATCTTGACTTAGAAAAAAACGAAAGTCCATCTAGGGCCTTTAAAATCTTAGCTTAACTTTTATGCTGTGCTAAGAGATGATTTAGAGTATGTCACATTCAAGACTGTAATTCCTAAAATCTTCCCGCTGTTGTAGGCATTAGGTCTTTAAATGCTAACACTCTTTTTTTATACAAAAATTTAAGAATTAATACTGAGCCAAAGTACAAAGCAAATTTTAGTGGGCTTAGCTCAAAATTTGTTCTATGCTCACGAGAAGAGAAAGAAGGCATTTACTGTTGTCTGCTTTTTTTAACAGAGGAACAAAGGCTGCAATGAAGAATAGCAGTGTGAAGGAAATAGACTACCCTATGTGGTTTGAACAAAGGTATATATATACATGTGCGTGTGTGTGTGTTTAAGTATGCTGGTAAAAGAAGGAACATAGTAAAAAGAATCCACACAAGTTTGTTGGGGGGTTTTTTAAGGCAGAGAAACTTGCTTTATCTCACGGTGCTTTCTTGATTTTTTTCTGTAGCACAGAGCAGTACTTTACTAGCTCAGCAGCCAGATTACATAAAGTCATTTTAGTAAGAAACAAAATTCTCTTTGGGGACACAGGAGGCAACATGTAATCTGGTTCACAATACCATCTCTAGTTCTCTTCTCCTTAGGGAAAAAAACCCCAACTAAACAAAATCCAACCGTCGTTTGGGGGTTTCCTTATAGAGATTTCTCAAATCTTGCATTTATTCATGTAAGTCTTATCAATACATATTTTTAAAATATCACAACCTTGACTCCCTTTTCTAACTCCATTTTTATTATCACAGTATCTATTTTAATGGCTATTAAGCTACAATGTCCGTACCTTATCTTTGTCAGTTAATGTATCTAATTCCACCATCCCAGAGGGAATAAACCTGAAGCTAAAGCCTGCAATATATTATAGAATCAAGAACGCTTATGCAGAACAAACAGAGGATTTAGCTTGGATAAACAGCAGAGAGCTCAGTGTCTTTTATGTCCAGAGCTCAGGACGGGATGAAGAAAATGACTATAAATCATCCCTGTGAAACAACATAACATAAATGTTGTATGTTTATTTAAAACTTTATACAATCATTTATCTGGGCTATAGCTCAGTTTCAAAAAGTGGTCTGCTGTAATGAGGTACTGAGACTAGCAGTGATCAAGAGTAAAATGATATATAGTCTTCAACCAGAATTTGCTTATGGGAAGAATGGAAAGCACTTAAGCAGACACCAAGTATCTATAGCTAGTAGATCAAGCAGGAGGATAATGCAATAATAACAAAAACTTTGATAAATTTTTTCCTGTTTCTCTTCAAAATATCACATTTCTTGTAACGTGACATTGTTTTGAGAGCTAAGCAGCCAGCAATTTATGCCTAAATTTTCACACTTGAATAAAGACTGATTTGTTGTGAGTGTCCGAGGTATGACATGTTGTTCCACCAGACTTAAATTAAGAAAGAGGCTAAATCTTTGTCTGGCCTTGCATTCCAGGGTGAAGCGCTCTTTAAAATGTGCTGCTGGTCTTTTTCTCACAGGAGCAAGCACTTCTGTGATTTCATGGCTAGTAATTGCTAATTTTTTTACTTCAGGAAATTTAAGAGCCACTGATGATACGTTTACTGCCTAAAGGAGACAGGCAAAAATATAATGCAGCTTTTACTGCAGAAGGAGATTTTTCCCACAAGTACTTTGCACCCTGGAGTGTTCCAGAGGAGAGCCTGTAATGTCCCAGAAGATGCCAGTGTTTGGGCCCTGGGGTGCCCAAGCAGCCATCAGTTTCCAGGGCAGGGTTTAGCCATGACATCCCAGGCAGGACTGGTGCACCTCTCATGCTGTGTGGGCATGCTCTGGCACACAGCTGTTCCCAACATGACACCTTTTACTTTGCATCTCGGTGTCGTTCCAGCAGATCTTCCTCACTGGAGAAGATTCTGTGTTCTGTGGCACAGTAGGCCCCACCCAGCACTTGACAAAGTGTCCTTGGCAGTGGCAGCTTCTGCTGTGACTGCAGGCACTGTCCCTCTCCCAAGGTGCTGCATGCAAAGGTTTTCAACTCTGCCTGACAAATCTCCCATCGCTCTCACAGTGCACTTGGGCCCCAAACTCCATAATTTTTCGTTTCCTCCAGAGATGATCTTGTGGCAATTTAAAGCCTGCTGTCTATTACCAAATTAATGTTAATTTAAGCTCTCTCTGTTACTAAATTAATGTTAATTAAGCTGCTCTATATTACTCTAGCAGTATTATTTGATTTTGCAGGACTCCAGGTCTATTTGTTAGTCACTGAAGAATTAACCATCAAAAATAAGTAGTAAATCAAGTCACACCATTTTCACCTAGACGTTTCTATTTATTTTGTGGTCCATGAAGATGAGGGCCTGCAGAGATGGGGCTGACTGAAGCACTGCATCTCCTGACAGGAACATCAGAGGTGAAACCTTCTTCCCCGTTTCCCCTCTACAGCTGACAGCACCCTGTGAAACAGTGCTGTAAAGAGTGCAGACTCATAAATACTTCTATGCCTATGCAGCTCCGGATGTTTTCAAGCAAATATATTTATTATGTCAATAACTATAAAAAAAAAGATTACTTATTCAATAATTCATAATGGTTTCAGAGCTGCTGGAGGCTAATACGGCTCACTTTACTTTAGATAACTTATAAATGTAGATTATTTTCGTGACAGACTGAAATTACTTTCTGGTGAATATTTACTTGAGCTCTAATTTTCTTATTAACCCAACATGTACTAGAAACGAAGATGATGGTGCTACTGTCTTTCTTGTACTGCTCTCCCAGATGCAAGTACAAAATCTCTGAGAAATGTTTTGTGGAAGAAAGGTCTTAAAAATTCCTCCATGCCATCGACACCAGAGCAGACTCTTGTGGGTTTTTTTGATAGCTACAACTGTTTTGTATTTCCAGCATCTGGTTGTAAACAAACTACAAGAAATAGGGAGGGCTGGGCCACTGCTCCATGAGAGCTGCTCCCGAGCCCTGCAGCAGCTCGTGCACAATGCCCAGGTGCCCAGGACAGCCCTGGCAGAGCTGGAGCATCCTTTGTGGCCAAGGCACCTGAGGGAGGGGTGGGATGGCAAGGAGCAGCTGGGAGACAAGATAATGGGTCAGGCACATCAGGCACTCCCATATTCTGAGGGATGCAGGACTCTGCCAGCATCAGACCCCTCCAAACTTCATCCACGTGGGATAATGGCCTGATCCTGGTCTGTCCTTTGCTTGCACATACTGAAACAGAAGTGGCTTCAAAAATCCTAAAAGTAGTTTAAATTGTCTCTGAAGTTTTCCCCCTCAGAGTAAGCAAAAGCTGGGATATCTTCTGGAGAGAAGAAGCAGAGAAGGGGCAGGAGGCAGTAGGAAGAAGAGGGACCCCCATGTGCAAAAACTCAGCCCATGTGCCTGCGGCCGGCTGATTTCCTTCTCTTTTACCTTAGATGAAATATCACATTCAAGATACTCTGTTAAGAATGTGTCTATATCCCAACAACCACAACATTTTAAAATGTGCTGCTTCAAGAGCTGCTGTGATGGTGCTTGAACTATCTGAAGAAAGCATTTATTGTACACACAGGAAAATGTACTGGGAGCAAGTTTAGGGTGGCTTTTCTAGATTGTTGTTTGAAGTTAAATTTTACAAGCTAATAGCTTTTGAATTTACTAATGTCTTTTCCACAGTGTCTTTATATCAAACAGGACACTGTATCTATTCTATACTTCTTCAACATGAAATTGTTTTAATTATTTAATTTTGCACATGAGAGAAATATGCAAGCACGGGAATTCATAAATACAGGCACATTAAAAATAAACCTTGCCCTAACACCAATAAAAGCTAGCAACAAATATTTGAAAACTTGGACTCTGTACAAATATGCAAGAAATCCACTTGGAGCCTGTTTAGAGCCAGTTTCTGGGCAGAGAAGGGTGACAGAGGAGCGTGCCCGAGGACATGCACGCCTGGCCTGAGCCGGGGCTGTCCCCACGTGGCAAAGCTGCAGGGACGGGGTGCCACGGGCACCCTCCCTTCCCGAAGCCACGCTGCCACACCGAGGGCTCCACTCCCCAGCCTGCCGGCTGCTCGCCCCGCGCCAGCACGGACAGAGAGCACCCTTTCTCTTTAATCACTTAAGAAGTTACTTATGATATGCAACTAAATATTTAGTTGTGCGGAGGACAGCTTGTCACAGACAGCTTTGTTGCTAATGTATACAAATGCTGGTATGGCACTGGCTTCCTCTGCGCGCACAGAGCTGCACACACACTGACCACAGCCTAAATAAGCTGATTTATTTGTTTCGGTTATTTGATAAGTGCATCATACCTCAAACCCTACGAAACCACTTTAAGAGGATTATAAATTTTATGATGTGAAAAGATTACCCTGAGTGTGCTGGGCAAAGTTTATATTCAGAGACTGTGCAGGAGGTGAGGCATTCACAGAGGCTGGAGAAAGAGGGCTTGGTAGATCAAAAAGGGATTTTCTTTGTTGCTGCACCACTTGCTGGATTTTTTACTTTCTCTTTTCTTCCATTAAAAGAATGGCCCTGGCAAGCCCCAGATTTGCTAACCTTGTGACACTCCTCTGCCTTACACTCAACAATGGGAATTTCAGGATCTACACTTTTTTAAAAATAAGAAGCCATAATTTCACTGGCAAATGAAGAGAGGGGAAGAGTTGAGTCTGGGCATTACCTGCAAAGTGTGTCTGTGAGGCTTATCCTGAACTGGGAGTGTGGGGAGTGTGGCTCAGCCCAGTTTCCCTTGGGATTCTGTGAGCACACCACTCCCGAGCACACTGCCCCAGGGAGGCTGGAGCAAACAGGGCATCTGTAGAGATGCCAGGTACTCACCCAGTCTTTGGAAAGGCTGTCCCATCACCCTTCCCCATGGTGGGGACCAGCATCCACCAGCCCCAGTGCAGCTGAGGGTCCAGAGTGGTCAGCAGGTAAGGGGAGAGGTGAGAGCAAGGCTTGGCTTTGGCCTTGAACTGACAATGTTGTGCTCATCTCATGTGGCTTTGCTGGGCTTGACACTTGTGTCATGACATGGAAGAGAAGGGAAAATAATTTAGCTTTTTTACCCGTAATGTTTAATGTTAGACTGATGCTCAGGGAATAATTGTAAGTAGGAGGGAGGAACAAAACCACTGATGTGTGTTTCCACCCATTCTTCTTAAAGGAATGGTCTTGCACAGCAAATGTTAAATACGGTGCTCTAAAAATGTTCTTGTATTAACAGGGCAATGTGGATTAACAGGGCAACACAGGAAAGAAAACAGGCACAGCAAGTGGAGATAGTGCACACAGCATCATAGAGGGCTGCTGACCTCAGAGGGCTGTGCTCAGGTGCTGGGGCAGCACTCAGGAAGGGTGCCTGGGGGTTTTGCTTTCCCACAAAGTCCTCTGGGTCCTGCCTGACCTCATCCCGTCTGTCCTGGCTGCATCACAGTGGGGTCCCTCTCCCCCATCTCCCCCATCACATGATTGGGCAGTGCTGCCCCATAGAGCTCTATTAAAAAATGTGCTCATGCCCAGCACTGCACAGTCCACAGTACCCTGCTGTTACTAAAAAAGCATTTATATCATATTCTGTCTTCTGTGTCTTTTCATAAGGGAGTTTTTATGTGTCACCAGAAAATACTGGGTAACACACTTTATTAGCCTCATGATACTGTGGCCCATCAATACTTGTCGAGGCCTGATGAGATCATGCTACAATTGTTAATCAGAGCAGAGGAGGGAGGTGGAGTAGTGGGAAATACCTTTACAAAGAGTCAGTTAGAGAGAACAGTACTGCAGGTAAGCATGCAGTGTGTTTCCCAGCGTAAAACAGCAGGGAGCTGCTCATCCCATCACTGAAGTTTAAACATAACTTTCATTTAATAACAAACGTTCCTTTTTTCAAGGAGAAAAGAAATACTGCATTAGCAGAACCTGCTTGTGATCACTGCATGGCTCTTTCAACCATTATCAGCCTCTTTAAGACCCATTATTTAGGAAAGTACTTAAGTGCACAGCTGGCTTTAAACGGATGGAGTGTTGCTGGGACAGTCTCATTTATTCTTTGTTAGGCTAAAAGGTTTCAGCTTAAGAGGTTGCCCGGCACAGCTCAGGACTGATTACTCACTTGGAAGGGTGCTCTTGACTTGGGTTTTTCCTCTTCAGTGAGGACCGGTTTCCTGGAGAGGGAGGTGGATTAATTTTTTCTTCCTTGCATCTTTGTAAGAACTCAGAGCAAAGGCTGAGCCTGCTGCCAAAGTGATCTGAGTGTCACACAGGTGAAGTGCAGGATGTGGTGAGATTGGTGCCACCACGTAGTGATTGCCAGGATGTATTTAAGCAGCGTGGCTCCAGGTGATGTTTGGTTTTCAAAGCCTACTACTGTTGCTTGGTACTGCGAGTGCCAGTTCCTCTCTGCTGTATTTTTCATCCTGCCCAGGATCAGAGGAGGGTACGCTTTTTGTGACAGAACTGTGGAGATTAGTAGTCATAAGACTTTTTCTTGGACTGCAGTAGAAGTCTACAGCTGCAGTGATCATCTCTCATCCCTTCAAACTCTTGCTTGAATTCCTAGGAGGACCCTTTAGATTGTGGTCAGTGTGAAAAGCCCGAGATACTTTGATGACACCTTGGGTGAAAACCATGAAATTTACAGAAGCTGTTTTGCACACCTAGCTGAGAATGAAACATGAGAATGAAAAAGGTTCAGTGGTTTCCATCCCTCAAAATAATGCAGACCAGGCTAATGACAGATGCCAGGCTGGTTGCCCAGTGCTACCAGCATAGGTAGCACTTTGTCTGGTTTAAGACGTACAAGTGTCTGTAACTTAGATACACCTTACCGATTTGGTGCCAAGTGGAGAATTTCAGGAGAAAAATGAGGAAAGTATCAGATCAGACCCTGGTAACTCATACTAGCAGAGTGCTTGCAACACGTCTCCCTATAGTTTTCCAAGGATACAAATAAGAAAGAATTTTGCATGTGTGGGACCAGCCATCTTTTAATAGGAGAAACCCGGAAATCCTATTGCATTATTAGTACAGCAAGGTCCTGCTCTGTTAATTTGGATCCTAGGGAAGTCATGTTGAGAAACAAATGAGTCCTTAACAGTCCTAGCAGAACAAATACAGAGAAATGAGTGGTAAACCATAATACCTCCTCAACCAGCTGAATATTTTGGAGTCCCCAAAGTTATTTTAAGAAATTCTCATAGACAATCATTGGTCTGAGCTATGTCAGCACTTCTGAGAGATTCCCTAAGGACTCTTGGCAGAAGGTACCTCATTGATGGTTAATAAGGTCTCTATCTTTGCAGCACAGTGAATGGGCTCTTACGAATGTTAGACACAGCACCAAACTTGGGGCTTTCATTAGAGGGCACGAGTACGTTGGGGTTTTTTAGTGCATTTCTCCCAGTTTAAATTAAGAACATGAGCTCAGGAAGTATAAGGAGAGCAAGAAATCTCAAAAACAAAATTCCATGTGAAAAAAACCCCTACACCACCAAAACAAACAAAACAACAAAACAACCACAAAACAGAACAAAAAACCCACTAGAAACCAAAGAGCAGCAATCGTGAATCAGCAGATGCTTTTACAAGCCAAACATATTTAGTTGTACTAAAAGGCACCTTCCTGAACTACTGACCAAGGGAATAGAAATTAGTGCATCTAAATAGGATGAAAATATCATTCCCTGTGACCCCTAGGAGCTGCTTATCTTGCTGGGTATCTGTACTCTCCTCTCCTCTGAAAAGAACTGGAACTCAGCATTTAACAATAGCAGTCTTATTCCATGGCTCTTCTAGAACAGAGGTGCTGTAAAAAGCATTCCTGTGTAAGTCCTGATGTATGTGATGACTGCACTGGGTACAGGGACAACAAAGCTATTTAAAAGTATAAATTTACTGTCCATTGATTAGCACAATTCCTGCAAGCCTCATGAATTTTTTTTTAAATGGATATCAGGTACAAGAACAAAGCCGAGAAATCAAATGCAAATCTGCTTTGCTCAGGGCAAAATTCTATGTTCATAGTTTACTTCTATGCCTTGTAGAAGTATTCCAATTAACAACGTATCTGATAAATGGAAAAAAAAGTCCTAAATACTCCAGTTTTGGTGGAATATTTCAGTTCAGAAGGGATCATTAGATCATGCAGCCTCATTTTTGTTTATCAGGGGGCTTTCTATTTAATCTAGCTGTACTTGGATAGGGTCCAGTGGCCCCTTTGGCTGGAGAACACTTGCCTTGACTCAACCATATCTTCCAGAAACATTCTCAAGCTTAATTTGAGGACATGGGTTTAGGCACTAAGCATCCTGCCTGCCCACATGCAAATCCTATGTATCCCTGCCAGGCTGATGGGAGGATAACTCTTCAGTAAGTCTGACAGGGCCGGATCCTGAAGCAGCCAGCAGGAGGGAGAAAATTTTTCTAAACCCATTTGCAAACAATTTTCACTAAACACTTCCGTAAACCTTCTGGGCTCTGTAATCCAACACTGGCTTTGAGCTCCAGTCTTTTATTGGCAGTGTATCTTGGCTTGATCTCATGCCTCCAAAGCTAAAAGCCAAGTTTTGAAAATTAAACTGTTGGGTTGACTATGGGTTAGATACACTCTCGATCCAAGTACAGCAGTCCTTGAATCTGTTTGTACTGATTTACAATGAAATCAGTCTTTCAATCTTTCTTTTTTCTCAGTTTTTCCTCTTTTTCTATCAGAATAAATAATAAAATCAGTTCATTTAAACTGCCTCACTTTCTATTGAATTTTGGAGTCCTTATGGACATGTGTGGCTCTGACTGTTGTAAGACTGATGTTTCCAGTGCTTTTAGGTAATTCCCCACCCCCAATCCCTCTCATGGCAAACAAGTATTTAATGTGAATAGAGCGAAAGGTGGTGGGAGAAAGTGAGACTGTGCAATGGAGACATACTTTAGGAATCACATAAAGATGGAAAGAGTAAAGAGCGAAGTTTTCATCCATATTCCTTTCGATCAACAGTGACGAGGCATGACAGTTTTTTGTTTAGATCTTGCAGTTTCCTTGTTATGGGCAAGAGAACCTGGTGAGATTAAGTTTTAGTTCAAGTTAGTTTTGGATTTAATACTAAGAAATCTTCACACGATTTTGTTTTATCATCTCTGGGCCTCATGTGACGTGTCTCTCTTGTGTTTGCACATGTTCTGCTGTTGCCATATAGTGACATTCACTTTTCATTTTCTCCATCTCATGGACAAGAGGTGATCTCTTTGTTCCCATGTCTCAAGGCTACTGAGCGTACTGGGCTTTCTGTGCTCTTAAAATAAAATGCAGACAAGAGGCAAACAATTAAAGGTTTGGCACCTGTGTCATGGGATAAGGGCAATTTAAGTCAAATGGAAGATAAATGTATGTATGAAATATGTATATGCATTTTTGGATTTTTTTTTTACTGGCTTGTGTTAGTCCCTTCATTTTTGCCTGACTAATAATACAATACCGTGTTAGTTTAAAGCTAACTTAGGAAACTATGTAGCATAGGGGACTCATAACTTTGTATTCTTCTGGGAACTTGCCTAGACACTCAAAGTGTTCCCACAATAAGGTGGACTAAGTGTTTGCTGGTGAGACATCATATGGCAGCTTTGAGATGTCTATCACTCATCATACCAGTTTTCTAATTTTTTCCTTACAAGTCACTATATCTCTTTGGAAAGTTTACCTTAGAAAACTGTTTTGGGAGTAGAATGAAATGTTTTGGTCTGGTAAATGGAAATGTGAAGTCGTGACCACTTTCCTCATTCTAAATACCACAGAAGCTCAGCACAGCTCTCCACAGTCAAACATCCTCATCAACCAGACAGGTGCTGCTCTACTTTTGCACTCTCTTAATCCAGGATGCGTTTGCATTTCTCATTAATTTGTCAGCTTCCATTTGGCAAGCATTCTTTCACAAATATTTGCAGAGGCTGTGCCTAATAGGATCATTCAGGCAGCTGTTGACCATAGTGTCGCAGGGAAGGGAACACATCCTTGGAAAAAAACTCGTGCACATTTGTGTGTGCACAAACTTGTGCACTCTTCCTCACACCCCTTCTTCCCTCTGCTCCTCGGAAACCCTGCACCTACAGGGGCACACATGGACGCAGTGCATGTGCAATGCTAGAATGTCACTGAAGCTAAAGTTTAACTTCCTCATATGAATAAAACTAATGGTGCTATTTAAATACAATAAAAACATGCAGAGCTGCACTGCCAAGTTGTGCAAGGTCACATTGCAATGTGTCGGCTGTAAAGATTTCCAAGGAGCCTGTTTTCTTGAGTAATAGCAGTTGGAGAAATGCACTTATCTGAAGAATGAGACTGTTATAGGTTTCTGTAAATCAAACCCTAGCCAAAGAGAAGTTCCTTAATATCCATTTTCCACTTCAACTCTTTGACTGTGGCACACACACTGGGCTAAATCCTGCCCAGCTTACATAAACAGCCCACTCAAATCGATGCTGGCATGACTGACACTGTGTAAATGCAGGAGATAAGCTGAGTAAGTCCATGCAAGCAGGAATAGAAGAGTTTGCTGCTTTCTGCACAGCAATATTGGAAGTGATATCAGTCCCAAATTTCTCTTCTAGATGGGCTCAAGCCATATAGGGTTCCAGTTAAACCAAACTCGTGGGACGTGATGTAAATCTGATGTACTGAATCATAACAAGCAGTGGAGCCACAGCTGTCACCTTCTGGGGTTCTATCACATCTCCTGCACTCTCAGGCGATGCACACCGTTATTGGGTGTCCTTGGGGTTTACAATGGGTGATCACTGAAAGCCCTTCAAGATGCTTTTGAGATGGCTCTAAGTATTTTTCCCTTAAAATTTACGCTTGTGGTTGTCAGTACCAGGGAAATGAGGCTCCCATCCAGCACAGCTTCTTGCCACAGGTGTGCGTGAGACTGACTTAGCTTCCTCTTGTTTGGGTAATATTTGGGCATGTTAAAAACAGCCACTTTAGGGAATTCCCTCTTGTGCGGAGCTGGCACAGCAGCAGGTGCCGTCTGGGAGGTGATGGGGCAGGGTCCAGTGTGAGCCCCTACAGCCATGGGCTGCCTGGGGAGTGGGAGCCGGCTCCTGGCACCACACTGCTCCCCAGCACGGCACCCAGCGCTGCGCCACAGCATGTGGGGCTGCCTTCCCCACCAGCCAAAAACACCGGCATCTGTAAAGCGTTTTTTACAGATTCTATTAAATACTATTATTCACAGGAAGCCTTAGAAAAATCTAACACTGCATTCACTTCTAAGGTATAATAGATGTAAAGTCTTTTTTTTAAATCATTTTAATGCGATCATTTGTTGGGCCTTAGGGTAAAATTACATTTCACAGCTCCCTTGTTCCCATGCTATGTTAAAAAAGAGATTGATGTCTGAAATTTCAACTGTATTTGTCTTACGAATTTGTCCGACTCCCTGGAGAATAATTGTCTCATATCATTTGAAGGCTGGTAATTCCTTTGGAATGACCTCTGTGTTATAATTACAGCAAGAGTACTAGCATGTAGCTAGGCAAAGTGAAAGTTAATGTTCTTGGTTTCTAGCTTTGTTATTTTTATTAAACTGTTCCCCTTTAAAAGAAATACCTGGAGATATGGACTCTTACTCAAAAGGGCTTTTTGCAGATAACACAAAATGTCGTTTTTCCTGCAAAACACTTACATGCATTAACAATTATCTGAAGGTTGCAATGTATTCTTAAAGTCATGTGCATTTCTGGAATATATTAGGAGAATTGGAGACTTCAACATGTCATTTGCCTCAGAATTATTTATTTTATCCCACTTCAAATGTTTTGAAATTTTTTGAATATATATTCAGCCATGGCTCATGTCATTTTTCTATCATGATGTGGGATTGAACTGAGAATAACCTAAATATACCTTCTCCTTAGGAAAGAAAATCCTGCAGAGCTGGGAAGAAATCTAGAGAAAACTGGTGAGCAGATCAAAAGGCACGGAGAGTTAGATATGCACTTGCAGAAGTAATGAAAAAGAGGATGCAATTCGGTGTACGGCTTTGTCCTATTTGTGTTGGTCTCTGTGGACCATCAGCCCTGAGTCTGAGCCATTCCAGGGCTGCGTAGGGGGTGCAGAGGGAAAACCCTCCCTGCAGCCCGGGGGCACTCTCACTGATGCGCAGGCACTGGGATGTAGAATTACTGTTACCATTACAACGATTTACATGCTCAAATCCTGTCTGCCTTGGCAAAGTGATAAATACCTCAAAATACTATACATTATAGAGCCTATTCCATTCTTGATTTACAGGGTCAATTGCCTATACTAACCTCTCTTAATGTCGGTGGGAATTTATTTTATAAATTTTCAGCACACCCAGAAAGGACATGGGAGTTAATCTGTCGTGATTCTTCTCTCTAGGGGCAGGACCAGCATCGTACTTCCATCAACCATAGTTCTTACACACATTTTTGGGTGATATTTGAAGGTAAAAATGTAGTTTTGTGAGTGGGATGGGGGGTGCATGCTTCATTTAAAAAGAAAACATAGACTCTGCTTAATACATTTATTGCATTATAGTTCTAAAATGGGAACATTTATCATTTGTTATACTAATAGCTGAGATATTATTAGTATTTTTTTTAGCCTTTGCCCACTGTGAAACTACGATATCTTATAGTGAATATTCATTATTTATGAGTGGATAGGTTTTCATACATCTTATGGCCTTAGACCAGCCCAGTTATAGCTCTGAAACAGAGTAGCCCACCTTCATTATTAAGAGATACATATCTATAACTGTTTAATAATGACTAAAAAAATAATAACACTCCATCTTTAAACTCTCTTGAACAATGGCCTTGTTCAATGTCCTTGACCAACGTCTTCCTTTGTCCAGTGAGCAAAAAACCAAAACTGAGACTTCTGAAACCAGCTGATGAATCTTTAGGGATAGTCCATGTGACCTTGCGCTTGTAGGCAACAAGAAAGTTTTGATCCATGTTTCAGCAGCTAAGTTCATCTCTGTTTTTTCTTTGTATTTTCTGATAACTCTAGAGGGCTATGCCTAGTTTCCAAGCGAGTAACAGTAATATAAAATTTCATATTTTTTGGCTGATTTAAAGCATATATGCGTTTTGTTAACTTAGGACAGGAGGGGCTCAAATTCATGTCACAAATGGCCTAGAACACTCACAAATGTATGGGCATAAAGTCACTAAAAATAAAGCTTTCCAAACTTCTTTTAGTTAAATGACTTGATATATTTGTAAAGCAGTCTTGCATGGAAGCAGTATGGTGACAGAATTAAAGGAAAATGAGAAACTTTGTTGAAGCTTAATGAGAATTAATGTTTTGGCCATTGAACTTGATGGATATGTTGGAAAAATAGTTAAAGTGCTTGCTGTGTTAATGTCAGCTGACATAACAATTGTTTCCAGAGAACCAGACTTCTGAATCCTCATATAAAGCACTAGGGAACTTGAACAACACAAAAGAATGTAAGGTTTGGAGAGAATGGGGGCAGGGGAAGGAAAGAAAAACATTATATAAGTTTAGCTACTTCCAGCTCATTTTTCCCCATTGAAATAATGAACATAAGGGTGTCTCAGCAGCAGTCCAAGCCAAGTTTAGAGAGAGCTTCAAGACTGCTATCTTAAGCTTAAGAACTATCCCGTGCACTTACCAAGCTGCACCAAATAGTCTTTAATTCATGTCTGTAGCCCTACATTGAAATGAAAACTGGTTTATGGAATGAAAGGTAATAAAGACCTTGGGGAAAAAACCTAATCTCTTGACTAGCTGAAGACTGCTCTCCTCACTGAACGCAGAGGAGCCAAAGCAGTGCACAGAGTCCAGTGCTGTGTGTGCACAGCAGGGAGGCAGAAAGACAGCCCTGACCTTTTTCCACAGCACAAGCCCACCACTACCCTGCTCAGTGGAGATGGAGAAAGCAAGAAGTATCCTCAGTGGCTGCAGCCTTGGACCCAAACACTCCACTGCTCTGAAGTTTTCAGTCTTCATCTGTGCTGTGCTTCAGCACCCAGGCATCAGCCATGCCGCAGGGGTCCCTGATGGCTCCCAGAAATCTCACACCCTTTGTAAACTCCTTTCTGCAAGGAAATTAATCTTCCTTTTTTTTTTTTTTCTTCCTAAGTGCATCATATAATTCAAGATGCAACAGAACAACTTTATTTAGTCTGGATCAACTGGTGTTTGAGCTGGCAACAGCCCACAAAGCTCCTCTGCCATAGTTATCATGTTGCACACACTCATTAACCTCCCTGTATAAAATAATGAGTAGAATATGCACAACATTACCAGTTTTTCATAAGTTCAAAACCCAGAAGAACCCACAAATCACCAGAGGAAAAGTTTACAGCACTGTGGTAAATTGGAGGACACATCTATTACTGTGCCAGTACGAAAAAAAAAGCCTTTTCATTGTGAAGAAAGATGTGTTCATTTTCACACCACACATGCACAAAAAACCATCCTGATGGTTTCCCATAGGCTGGAGACTTAACAGTGGAAAAATAAAAAAGATATACTATCTCTACCTTCTCTCCCCCTCACATTTTCTGAAACCATGTAGAAGCCTCCCATGCCATTTGTTTGGAATTCTCCGTGTATCAGGGCAGTGAGGGGATCTAAACAACACATTTTGTGCAAAGAGGAGCTTTGTAGCTCTTGCCTCAGCTCCAGCGTTCAGCTCTTGTGATCCAGCACAGCTGAGAAAGGGGTTTTGATGGAATGACCCTTGGTTCCAACCCACTACTTGGGCTGTGATAGTCAAGATTCTTCTTCCAGTCTATTTCAGTGACTGCCAGAGGCAGCTGTGAATCACTGTGAAGTATAAAATGTCCTTACTGCATATTTTCTGAAAAGCCTGACCCAGTAAGGGTAAGTTTTTCGTTACAGACTTAAAGTTTAGGTTTTAAAGCTTTCCTGGTCCCCACACAGGGCAACTCTGTAGGCTGCTAGACTCCCAGTGTATATGTTGCTTGCATATAAGGTACTTCCATCAGTTTTAATGTAGCCATCTTCATTCTTGAAAACGCTTAAATAGCCACAGATTATATTTCACAAGATAACAGCTCTGGTTAGTCCCAACTGCATATATGTTGCTTAGGTCATGGAGACTGTTGGCTGTTTCTAGAAGAGCAAGAGTGATGACCCTGGTAAGTACAGGCCTGCAGACTCACTTAAGTTACTGGTAAAATTATGGAGAAGATTATTCTGGTAGTTATTGAAAAATACCTGAAAGAGGTGATTGTTCTGCTCTGCTGTGCCCTGTTATGGCCTCACCTTCAGTATTGTGTGCAGTTTTGGGCACCACAATATAAAAAAGACATTAAGCTATTAGAGAGTGTCCAAAGGAGAGCACGAGGGTGGTGAAAGGCCTTGAGGGGAAGCTGTGTGAGGAGTGGCTGAGGCCACTTGGTCTGTTCAGCCCGGAGAAGAGGAGACTGAGGGAGACCTCAGTGCAGTTACAACTTCCTTGTGAGGGGAAGAGGAGGGGCAGGCACTGATCTGGTCTCTGTGGTGGCAGTGGCAGGACCTGAGGGAATGGGCTGAAGGTGGGGCAGGGGGGGGTTTNCTCAGTGCAGTTACAACTTCCTTGTGAGGGGAAGAGGAGGGGCAGGCACTGATCTGGTCTCTGTGGTGGCAGTGGCAGGACCTGAGGGAATGGCCTGAAGTTGTGTCAGGGGAGGTTTAGGTTGGATATCAGGAAAAGGTTCTTCCCCCAGATGGTGGCTGGGCACAGGAACAGGCTCCCCAGGGAAGTGGTCACAGCACCAAGCCTGACAGAGTTCAAGAAGAATTTGGACAATGCTCTCAGGCACATGATGTGACTCTTGGGGTTGTCCTATGCACGTCCAGGAGCTGAATTTTTATCGTCTTTATGGGTGCCTTCCAACACAGGATATTCTGATTGAATGATTTTTGAGCCCTCTTGCAAACCTCATCTTGGAAGGGTTCACCTGCCCTGGCTCACTCTTTTCCATCTTTCCTCACATAGAAAACATGAGAAAAACATGAGTCGCTTTCCTTGCATGGGAAGCAGATTGCTGGCAGACCAAACCCTACAGCATCCTTGCAGCAATTCCACTTACCGAGGGGAACATCATTTCCATTTGGTAAAGGCCCTGCTGAACATCCCACTGCCCATGTCTTCCTATGCTGTGTGTTCAGTGCAGGTTGAATGAGGAAGACACAGATGAGCTCACACCCCTACCTCTCTTTCAGAGGGGTGGTGGTGGCTGGGATGTTGTTAGCCTTAGAGACTGTGAGTTCCCCAGGCTGCCATCAGAGGCTCTCTGAAGGGAAAAGTTTAAGAACAATTTAGAAATTATAGACCAGATCATAGAGCTATCATAAAGCTTTCATCAGTCAATAAAACAGTCTTTCCTTTTCATAAAAAAAGCTCTCAAACTTTTTTGTCTTATAAAAAGAATATTGATGCTGGAAACCTGAAAACTTCATCTGAACTTTTATTTTCTCTGCTTCTCTTTTCATTTCCTGTTTTTCTTTTCTTTCTATGTGGTGAGTGCTTTCATGAGAGCTTTAATGCTTTTTGATCCACTTATGGGTGAGGTGCCTCAAATAACACCTCCATATTGCCTATCTCTGATTTCTACCAGCAGGTCACCAGGCAGCCATGACCTCTTAGAAGTTGCAAGAGGGATGTCGTCTTCTGTCCTCTGCATCTTCCAAAGGTGAGGAAGAACACAAGATTAGGTGGGGAAAAATATTGCACTTCCAACTCCTCTACCATTTTTAAGGCTTCTTGAAAGAGCATCGTGAGAGTGGCACACACTGATTACTTTCTTGCTGTCCTTGCAAGAAAAACTTCTTTCTGTGAAGCACTTGCACCGATATCATCACAAGGTATTCCAGCCAATACACAGAGAAGGTGCTGTATTTTTCCATTTCAGTTAATTTCTCCTTCACAAGTGGGAAACCGAAGCCAGTTATCACTCCTGGCTGAGCCCCACCTTGTCTCATGCTGCAGCCTGCAGAACTGCTGGTGTTTTCACTGCTGAGGCTGAAGCCCCAGCACTGGGCACAGAGTGCATGCATTGTGACTATCTTACTGAGCGAAGGTAGTATTCAGGAAATATTTACCTGTGTTTTCCCAATGTTTTTATGCTGGCTAAGCTTTTTTTAAAATTTAAATCTTTCTTTTTGGAAGAAAGGCAGTGTTTATGCCTGCTTGTGTTATACACAGCGGTTGAGTATCTGCTATTAATTGTCAACATTCAAATATTAATACAGGCAATAATGATAGGAAAGAATTACAGCTATTTTCCCCAAGGTGGTGCTGCATAGGTAAGGCAAACAGCCTCTCATATGATTTGATTACTGTAATACACTGATTTACCATTTGTTGACACATGGGTATTTCAGCACAAATCCTACTATAAGTTTTGATCGCATAAATATTTTGAGTCTATCTGTCAAGAAGATATCTGAAGAAATCAGAAACACAGAAAAAAAAGGAAAAAATAAAAATTAATCACATGACTTATTCGCAGTGAATAATTTGGTCCACTCTACCTCTGCGCGGGCAATACTGCACAGCAGTTGACAGCTCTGGGTTAGTGACAGTCAGGAAATCAGTTCTCTACACCATTGTCCTCTTCCCATGACTCAAACTTTTACAGTTTAATAGTAAGGGATTTTAAATTATTGCTGGACAGTTGATTGAAAGTTGCTGTACCTGTTTTCAAAATGTTGTAAGTAAAAATTGATGTGATTTTGAAAATGGAAAACTATTGTATGAAACTCTTTAGCATCAAGAGAGCTTCCTGGACTATGGCCATAAGCTGCATTTGCTCAAGTCAATTTTGCATTAATCAGTGTGCCTTGAAGATTACGTCCTATGTTTTTTTATTTAGTGGGTCATATATTTTAAAAAGTGCCTTTAAGTGTTTTGATGAAACACATTAAAAATCCACTGTAATGCCTAGGTGGCTGACAGTGTTAATATATAGCAGGTACCTTTGCCTTTGCAGTTTAAATAATCTGGAGGAGATGCTTCATTATTTATTTTTAAGTTTTATCACCAGAGATCTGTAATATCTGAAAATCAAATTTATGGTACTTGTATTCAATCTTCAAAAATACTCATGAATGTTTTCGAGTCACTAAGCCACGAAATCAGACTTTTAAACGAAGCTTTCCAACCAGAAATTACATAAATGATCTGATGTTCTTTTACACCACCAGGAGAGCATGAGTATTAACCCTGGCTATCTTTTTGCTGCCTATAGAGTCCACAGAAAGAATCGTGTAAAATTTAGTAAAATGGCAAAAGTCAGGTTGTAGTGTATTCTGATTTTCTAAATATTCCTGGGTCTGATGCTTTTTCTGTATCCTGTCTAAACATTTTGGTCATAAAATGGACTTTTCACAACAACCAGACTTCATCTGAACTTCCAAGTTTTTGTGAAGAAATCTGGTTGTTGTGGAGGTCCTACCAGCAGCAGAAAGATTTTGTAGTCTCACGTCCGCTCCTGGGTGCAAAGGTGGGTACATGAATAAAGATTTTAAGGTTCAGCCCTCCATTCTAAGTTAAGGTAAGTGTGTGCAGGCAGACGCATGTCGTCTTCAATAGACAAATGGCAGTCATGAAAGACAAAGCAGTGTGCACTGCTGCTTTAGGCAGAAAAAAGCTCTTGACACCTCACACTGGTAGAAGCTGGTAGTGCTTCAACACAACTCTCCGGTGCCCTGGCTGTGGAGGGAAGAGCTCGCTGCCTTACCCTGACCAGGAAGAAAGTACATTTTCTGCTTCAGACTGCAAGCTACAGAGGCATGGAGAGACCTCCCAAGGGATCCTTGGAATCTCTAGGGGTATGGCAGAACTGAGTGAACATGGAAGAGATGTAAGAGCAGCAGCCATGTTAAGAGACGTGTACTTCAATCACTCTTTAATAGGAATCCAGACAGCTGGTGTTTTTAGGGCTCTCTAAAACAACATTTTTGCAGGGAGAAGACCAACCCAAACCCCTGCAGTAAGAGCTGCCTTGTTCACGTCCTGGAACTGCCTGTCTACTGGGCTGAACTCCTGTGGGGAGGAAGCCTTCTCCTGCAGTGGGGCCTCCATGGCAGGAAGAAAGGATGGTTGTAGGAATTCACACATTCTGGAGGCCAGGATGGAGGGACCCAAGCTGTGAATATGAATATTCACAAAAGTTATACGTGCAGCTAAATGCAAAGGACTGGCTTCAGCTCAGTCTAGGATTTGAGCACATATTTTGTTTCAATGCTAGTCTATCCAAACTAATTTGTCCATCTCTAGTAATTTTTGCCCAGTGGGCCCCATCTTACAGCTTTTAGTCTTTATTCAGGCTATAAGCCCATTGACCTCAGTAAAAGCTGTGCCAGGATAAAGATTGAGTGAGGACCGCAGGATTCAGGCTGAATGTCTTGAATAGCATTTAGATATGATTTCCTATGTAAAAATCTCTGAATTTCTTTAAATAAAATCATAGACAAGTGGGAGGATGATAACAGCTTCAGTGACATGGTTCAGAATAATCACTTCTCAAATGTAAACATGAGGTAGAAGACAGGAAATGAACCTTTTGAAAGAAGTACAACCTACGTAATGTGCTGGGAGTGGTCAATGGGTAAACAAGTTCTGGCAGAGGTAAAGTTATGAGAATACACAGAAATTATTTAGTACTTTCCTCTGACTAGAAGCAGGACCACACAAATACAGGCCTATCACAAATAGATATGTAGGGAATGATGACTCCAGTTCATTACGTTTAGTGGGATTCCATGTGTTTTGCTGGGCTGCTGACCTACTGCAACAGTATTAAAATGCACTGGGGTGCATTTTTTAAATTACAGAGGAAAAATGAGAGGAGCTTTTAAAAGGCTTTGCATGTACAGCCAAGTCCACAGTTGGTGCATCTCTCTGAGGTTATACTACCAGTCAGGCTAAGTAAAGCCCTGGGACTGGAACAGAAGTGCTCACTGATGGCTGTCCTACAGAAGGTCATTTAGCAAGTTTTAGAAGCTGTTCCCTAGCCATATTCGAGTAATTTCAATTTTATGTTGTTGTGCAATGTCACATCCCTTTCTATGCCCAGCCACCCTTAGAGGCTTTCCTGAGCTTAGTTGCCATTTGTTAAAAACAGAGGAAGTGTGCGGTCATTCACTCAGGATGGGACAGAAGAAAAGATGAGAAAGCTGCAGACAGGGGCTTTGAAGAAATTGAATGTTAAAGCTAGAGCTCTAGTAAGGTTGAACTCAGTTATTTTGGCTAGCTCTGTAGTTGAAATTTGTGGAGTTTTCTTGGCCTTCCGTCTAGATCTGACCTATCCTCTGAGAGTATGTGGATATTTTTGGCTTTTTAGAATATACTGCACATATCACAGATCAGAAAAATTACAGCTGGCAAAAGCCTTTCCTCATTTAGCCTGTCTGCCTGTCTGTGAAGGATCATTCCCTAGAGTCTGTTTTTGTAGAATTCATAACACAATCTAGAACTAGTGAAAAGGGGAAAGTTTGTCCAGAGAAGTCTGCTATGTAAGAGAAGGGTTTGATTTGTTGTTGTTGTTGTTGTTATGGTTGTTGTTGTTGTTTCTGTTTTATTTTGTCTGGATGAAACACACTGAAATTTACACAGTTGTCCAGCAACTCTCCGTATACTTTGGTACAGGAGAAGATTTTCTTGGCTATTTATTTTTATGACAACCTGTGCTTCAGACAGATCTGGAGAATCTGTTAACCACCATCTGAGCTGGTTTCCACCTGAGGTGAGAATGAAGGACTACTGCATGACATGTGAATAATGCATCACAATAGAGGCTGTAATTTAGTATTTGCGCTGCAGTAGCACTTTCCAGTCCTTCAGAATATGCAATCACATGTGAGCAGTGTCCAAACCAAAATTATAACTGTAACACAGCAACATCTTTCATGCCCCATAAAGTGGAAAAAAAAAAAAAGAAAAAAACCCTACACAAACAAAACACTTCAAAGAACCTCCAAAATGCCTGCAGATCCTTGTGTGTTGATTGCTTCTAGGTCACATACTTCAGGGGAGCTCCCACAGTGCCTACCCAGAAAGAGGGTCTGTAGGTGGTAAAAATCTTTTAGGGAGCCTGGTTGCACTGCGTTTTTTGTCCCTGCTTTTCACACCATGTGGAGTTTGTAGGCTCAGCCCTCTGGATCCTGCCTGGCAAATGGATGGGTCAAAAACCAGCACACAACTGGTCTGATTGGGACTGAGAAGGTGATTATGTCATGTCCTCACAGAATTGTATTAAACTTCCCTTTTGCTGGGTTAAAACTGAGAAAAATAACCTCTCTATTTCCCTTGTTTCGAATCGCCAGTCCATGGTTTAACATAACGCTTTACAAATTGCATGAGCTCCATACTGTAGTTGCTTTTTAACAGGTCTGACTCTGCTTCATTAACTGGCTCCTTCTGGCATAACACTTTCACTCATCAAATTTACCTGTTCTTAGCTGTCTTGAAAGAAATTCCAAATTGTGAGTAGTAGTTAATACTTCTCTCTGTACCACATCTGGTATTGCTTAAGGTTATGCATAGACTCTTAACAGTCATTTTCCTTTCTGCAGTACAAAATGAAACATATTGATTATAATTTGTTTCCATTCCCTTTTATCTTTTTTTTTTTTAATCAGAACATGGAAGTAAAATATTCAAAGAGTACTTTTCTCTATTTTTTTTCTTTATTACCGCAGCAAGTTAATTTCTATGAAAAGTAACCTTCAATGAAGGCAAAACAGTAATTTTCATTGAGATTTTGCCAAATGCATGTTTTCCCTTATAAAAATCCCCTAATAATCTCCAAATATTGGATAGAGATCTTACAGTTAGGGCACAGAATATAAATCTAAGCATCCCTCAGAGTCCTGTGGCGTTATGAACCAATCTTATTTTGCTGTTGGGGTTATCACAATGACTTCGTGAAGCATGTGAGTGGCTTTCAATAAGGTGGACTGAAGGCCTCGAGTCAGGAAATGTTATTGTCTTACAAACAAATGAGCACAGCTGCATAACTCTAAGAACACATGAAATCTCAGTGAAGTTATTGGGATTTACTTTGTTCATGAAAGAGGAACTGCAAGGGAAACTGACAGGTGACAAAAGTTCCTTCTGTCTTATGATCCTTGATAACTGTTTGACTCGGGACTTTCTTTTCAGTTTTTTCCTTTTTTTTTTTCTTTTTTGAGATTTAGAATATAACAGGTTTAAGGACCCAATTATCTTCAGTAACAGAGCTGGCATCCAAATTATTAAAGAGAAAAGAGTTCATTTATTAAAGTACTGGGCTTATGTTACTTTCCGTTTGGAATTTGTTTTTCTTAATATCCTCTGGCGTTGCAGGGGAAGAAGCAACAAAACCTTTCAAATGATAAGGCTCAATCTAACCTGAGAGATGTTTTAACAGTACCCAGGTCCCATGAGTGGTGTCCCATCTGACTCTGAAATGCAATGTGGTCCAGGGACTTTTGAACCCTTTTTCCCTACTTCAACCCCTTCTTTTAGGTTTTCTGCCTCTGCACACTCCAGCCACATCCCTGGTCCAGATCAAAAATGGAGCTAAAACTGTGGCATGTCCCATGCAGTGCACTTCTCCTTGACACGGCCTGAAGGACTATTTTAAGCTTTATTAAAGCTTTGAACTGGATTTTAAGATATTTTCTGCCATCATATTAGCTTTTAAACAGTTTCCTAACAGTACACACTTTCAACCTATGGAAGAGCATTCTTCCAGCCCATTGCCTATACTTTACAAAGGTGTTCTTCAAGCTATTTCCGTTTCTTTTTCTTAATCTGTTTCCCATTTCTTTCTTTCTTTCTGAAACAAGCACTTCTCTTGCACGAGATTCACCGTCATCTCCTTGCCCTTCTTCCTGCTGTGTTTTGTTCTGTGAGCAGGTCCCCAGCTGGGCCCTTGGATTAGGAGGAGAGGGTGATTGACCAGTCTTTCATACCGTGGATAGTGTTTGAATGTGCTTTGTGCAGTTACAGGAGCAAAAGGAACAGTAAAATGCTAGGAAAATTACAACTGTATCTTCTCAATTAATTCCTTTGATTCTGTCTTCCTCAATAACCTTATTAGGGAGTGGGGATATTTGGAAACAGCTTTCCTGGTGAGGACAAATAATACTGTAGTAATGCAGCTGTATTGTTCCTTGGCCTCATGGCTGATGAATTTCCATTTCTTATACCATATCCAAAACTTGCCTAATTTGATCACTTCTTTGCTCTAAAAGAGAGATTTGCAAATAGTTCTAACACGATATTTACGGAGAACATCTTCTTTATTCTGTTAAGTTTATCTGAAAAAGAAATATAAGCAGTGAATAACGTCCAAATGTCTTTTGAGAACAGCCTCATGAAATGACAAGTAAAATTATCCAATAGGGATGGTGTGTGCCTTCTTTTGCACAGTGAAATTTTGTTTACTGATTACACTTTTTATGAATAGGAGACATTTAAGTGCCACCAGTATTACCTTGTGATTCGTTGTATTTGTGGTACCACAGGATGATGAATTCAGACATATCTGCTGGGAACCAAGCATTATCAAGAGGATTTCACAGAGGAAAACTAATTATTTAAAGGAGCAGCTGAAATGTATTTCTGTTCTGAATGTCCCCTGGAGCCTGGCTAGTAGGGACATTCAGCCCATAAATATGGACTAAACTCTATTTTCATAATTGATTTGCAGTACATCTTTAAGTGCTAAGGAGGCCAGGTGGTTCAGCAGAGACTGCAGCTTGATTCCTGTACAATAAAGAATCTGTGCATGCTGCGCTCAGGCAAGTTATACCATGGACAGTTGAGGCCAATAGGAATCCATGTAATAATTCTCACTCCATCATTTTCGAACATTAGTGACTTACAGGTCCTGATCTTAGTTCTGAATTTGCCTTCGTTTTCATTGATTTTGTGGTATATCTCATGCCCACTGCAGTAAATTACTGAGATCATAAATGATGACTCATGAAGCTGAGAGTGAAGTCAATGCCATGGGGGTGAACAAAATTAATGGATGCTGCTGAATGATCTTTGTGCTTTTCTGTATCTGTTGTTTGAAGCTTTTTGTTGCACATGGGCCTTAGGAAGCCTGGGAATGTGAACAAAAAATAGCTCTGTGGCTCAGAGTTCTCTTGCACCTCAGCAAATGAGCAGGAGCCTGAGGAAAGGGGATGCATGAAGGATTTCGGTAATTTTTCAAAACTTCTCTATTTCTTAGGTAACAACATGATGCTGGTCTAGTAGTTCCAGGATTGTAGTCTTTACAGCAGTAGGCCAGCAGAAACTGAGGTAACATCTAAGGCAGTTATAAACTTTCGGCAATATAGGGCTGACCTACATTTGGAACACTTGTCTCCTTTTTCAGGGCAGGAGGGAAGAATTGTTACTGCCATATTTATTGACAGTACTGGTGAAGCACTCTTCATGCTGCCCAAAAGCCTGGCATTATCTTTCCTTAGGAGGCTAAGTCACTCAGAGCAAACAATAGTGGATCCTTTGAGAAGTACTTTCCATATTGCATAATACACAAGCTGGGAAAAACGCTTCACTAACTTCAACAACAGAATGTTTTTTCAAGGAGGAAAATGTAGTCCAACTGAGGGTAAAGGAGCTTGCATGGGCTTACAATAATAAAGGGCTTTCTGATAGAATTAAGCCAGTGTTACTGGCCATCCAAAGGCTGCCTGCTGCCACAGACTCCAGAGAACAACATCACTGGTTATATGATGTGCAGCAATAGAGATTGCATTGATTTACAGCTCAGTGACTGCAAAGTAACCATCAGTGTTTGGATGGCTGTGTGCTTCACTGACACAGATACAAATCAGCATTTTGCCGGCACGAATGTGACATGAATCTTTCATAATCCTCATCACATCAAGGGACCCTAACAGAAATGATGCCCAGTTGCCTCCTGTCAATGACAGTGTCCCTGTTCCAGGGGGATGCTGAGTTTTTAACTACTGCAAGGTCAGTCATAAGGCTCTTAGACATGTGTGTACCCAGCAGGGACACCACGTGAAAGTAGTTCCAAGGACAAAACATCTGAAGTTTAAACAAAGAGACTATTTCTACCAAGCATGAACAATACCTGAAAGAAAAAGATCAGGAACTGAAATTACACCATTCCTTGTTGCTTTTGGTATTTTGATATTGCCACCATTGCAGTGGTCAACAGTGAAACAGCACTTGAATGGGAAAGTACTTGGTCACACAGTGACCCTTCTGATCTAATACAATGCCAGTGCTTCTTGGGATTTCCAACATTGTAAGCCATATAGAGAAACATTGTTATAGCAAACTTGCCAAATCTATAGGGCCTTTTAAATTCTCAAATAAAAAGCCTAAGAAATTTATGACTGTGTTGCAAGATGTGGAGGCCAAGTAAACTCACAATGTTGATCTTAGTTGTGTTTAAACTTCTCCTGCCTTCTGGCACTTTGAGCTGTAGTGGAAAGAAATAATTTACTTCTAGCAGCTTTAAGCATTTGGAAACACAGGGGTACCATGGAAGAGCATTAAAAACATAAATTATGTCATACAAATGATCCCAGAACTGGTGGTTGGGTACGTTTCCTCTCAGACACTGCAGATCTATAGTGACATGTGTGGGCACGTTAAAAAACAGCCCCTGAACAAAATGTGGTGCCAGCCCCCTGGTTACTGGCTTTCTGCATCAGGCTGTACTCACTTAAAACTCCATTGCAAACAAACAAATAATTACAAAGCTTGAGCTTCCAAACCCTGCAGTTCCTTGCTGAAAACATGATTGTCTTTGTTAGATGATTGGTATTTAAAGGCATTCTTTAATGTCCTTAATGCTTATCTGTATGTATACATCCTTTTTGAACATGGTTAAGTTTGGGATGGAATACAGAATGTGGTCTTCCTCTTCTTGGGCTTTTAATTGCTCTGCAAGTTTCACATTTGGGAAAGAATCTATTTAGCTTTTCACCCTAATAGAGATCAGAGCTTACAGCGTGCTTGCAGAGCCCCTAGAGCAGGGCAACTGAGCAGTGAGGGTGCAATCAGCCTCTCCAAGGCAGGATATGCTGGATGAAATCTCTTGGAGCAGAATAGCAGTCATCCATCTCCTTTGGAAAGGTTTTGGTTAAAAGAAGCTTATTTTTCATTCCTTTATGGTGCATTTAATTTTAAATGCAGGGTAAAGATTGTCAAAAAGTCCCAAGTACTACCGTGTGTAAGAACAACAGTCAGATGATCTATTATGTGGAAGATTACCTTGATTTAATGCAAGGCAAAATGCAGTTTGTTGAACCCAGGGACAAATTAAGCACTTATCTGAAAAGTAAATTTAGTGAAAAAATTATGTGTCATGTATACATGTTCTGGTTAAGGTTATTAAAATTAGACAGTAAGATTTCCTGGTAGAAATTTTCCTTCTTGTTTTTACAAGGACTCAACTTTATCACTTTATTCCCTTACCTTTGCATTTTCTTTTCACTTATGGAAATTTTGAATCTTTTGAAGGAGAAAGAATTAATAAAGATTAAGGAGAGAGAGGATGAGAGTGAATGCCTGCATGTGGGCCTGTACATACACGAGGAAGAGAGTACGTCATCCATGAGTTACATAGATCAGTAAGACCATATGCTACAAGACACACCTATTAAGAAAACCATGGTAGGCAAAAAGAGTATAAAAATCATCATGGCTTAAATCTGGCCTAGATCTTTAATTATGTGTTGTTAGACTAAGCCGTGTCTTAAAATTTTTACAAATCATACTATGTTTCTATGTTTCCAAATGTGAAAACATTTATTTCCATGCAATCAGGATTTTTTTCCTGTTGCTTTTTTCCCCCTGTCCTTTGTTTTCTTTTTTATGCCACCCCCCCCAAAAACCCACAAGATTTTAGCTTGAAAAGGCATGTTTCTCTTTCCTCATTGCAAATCCTTGGTTTTGTACTAGGCACAAGACCTAAGTAAAAAAATTTATGCAAAAAAAAATGCTCTTTACTCTCTGACCAAAATTTCATGTGATTCTCTCCAGAAAAGATTCATTGTTGAAGTTTCATTTTTTAATGAAATGAGATCTAGTGTTTTTCTTTGTTTTATTACAGAATGATTGCATTCTTCAGTAGCATAGACTGTTATTATTAGTTTATTCCATTTCTGAGGATCAGTCTATTAAAATACGTGATTATGGTTAGGCAGAATCACAGATACATTTTATTTTATATTGAAACAGAATAATTTTTCTGTAAGTTCACTGCATGTGTCCTCTGAACAAGAATATGTTGCCTGCAAAAATAGACCAGTGAGGAAAGAAAAGAGATTTGGCAAGGCTGTGTTTATTGTTCAATAAATCACAGTCACTATAAGTGACCTGCTGACTTCAAGTTCTTTAGGTCAAGGAACCCTTGGCTATTCTGCAACTTCACCTCTTTGCTGAGCCTCTTAATCAAAAGTGTAAAGCCAGAAAGAACATCAAACAATCAAGAGCTGGATGATTGGATTGGTTATTTTAAATGACTACAGCTATGGTTGTGACAGATTTGAGGATAGATTGCATCATCTCAGCCTCACTAAGTAGGTTGAATAGGTTGAACATTTTGTGAAAAACAGCTTCCCTCCCTCCAAAAAAAATTTACATGAAGCCATCACTCAAGGTACTTTGACAATTAATTTACTACACATGTAAAAACTGCAGGGATTACAAAAAATTTCCAGTATAGTGACAGCTCTGCTTTGCCATAATAGAAATGAATGATAATTTTTAACGGCTTTACTATATTAACATATATTTGCTGTGCTGTTCTATTCAGGCTTATATCCTAATTCAACCTGGTAATTTGTATTGGTTCTTGTGGTTTTACCTGTGAGGTTAATAACACATTCAAATGTGAGAGGGCTACAAACCAAATTAAGGCACAATGAAATTAAGATTGATGCAGATTACCTTTCTCTTCTGCAATTTCTGAAATGTGTGATCTCCGTGATAGTAAACATCACAATAGAAAACAAAGTAAAACCAAAGCCAACATCTGGATCATTAACATGGGCTTGTTTTAGACAACAAGCTAATAATGTAAAGGAAACTATGCTGTCCTTTCCTGGGATGGAAGCAGATCTGGGAATTTATACATCTGAAAGCAATCTAGAAGTCTACTAGAAGTATACTACTTACTGAGATATCCATGGGACTGCCATGGGATTTTGTGGGCAAAGAGCCCTTGTGCTTAGGATGTTGGCAGAAAGGGAGCTAATCAGCAACCTTATTTAACACAGGAATATCCTAAAGCAGAAAGGTGCCAGCAAACAAAGGAGAGGGAAGAGAAAAGCCGCACATGGCTTAAAATTCTTTCATAGCCTGCAGTCTAACTTGTGAATACATATCATATGCATAATACATTCCCTTCATTAGGACTTAACTCAGGTTGAATTAAGGCCTTATGACCATGCAAGACTGAAGGAGGAAAATTATTTTTGCAGACACAGTGAAAAGTAAAACAATAATTTTAAAATCAACAATGTTACTCAAAAGCTTGCACAGAAGAACCAACTACTAGACTCTATGGAGAATCATGATCCATAGTGTAAAAATGTTCATAGCTTCTTGCTCTAGTAATTAGATCTAGAAAGGAAACATCTCTTGAAATATTTTTTAGAAAATGAGCTCTTGAGGAGGAAGAATCATGCACAAATCAGCCCATTTTATAGACGCATTTTAAACTATTTCCCCCTAAAATTTATAGAAGGTATTTCCTTTTCTTTTTTTCCTTCTTTTTTTTTTCTCTTTTTTTCCCCCTGACTTCAAGCAAACCCTTTACTTTTCTAGAGAGCAAATTCTGAGAGGAAAAAAATGAAAAACAACCTGAACAATCTTTACTGGTAATGTGTACTTGATGGAAGATCTTTCTCTAGGAGCTCTACTATTAACACAAAGCAAAGCAAAACTAGGAAGATGGAAGACAGACACAATATGGTTCTAAATTTCCTTCAGAGCTTAAATGCCCCAGATCTGCTTACCTCCCAAAGAAGAAGAGTGCAGACACCCTCCTATCACTGGCTTTTAAATAAAAACAAGCTCAACAAACTGATGTTAATAGTCAGATACTGTTTTCAGTTGTGTCTGTGTTTCAATAGCCTTTTCAATATGGAACATATATCTTTGTCATGTAAGCTATTCCAAAAACTGAGATGGGAGTTATGTGCTGTTGTTATCACAGACTGATCAGACACTACTGTACTACTTCTTTGTGCAGAACTATGGTGCAATATTACAGCAACATCTTTTCCCCATTCTTGAGGATTTTACGCGTAAGTAAAAGAAATTGGCTTTCTATGTTTTAAAAAATAAAGGAGAAAAAAAGAGAAAATGAAGAGAGACTCAAACAAACGTACTGACATTACAACAATGGCTCAGTGTATGCATTTACTGCGCTCTTTATTGCTTGATAGAAAGTATTTTTCTAATGAAAATTTTAATTCACTGCATATATAATTACCTTTTATGCCATGGGAAATACAGAAAACAATTGTCGTGATATAAGGCTAATAAAAAAAATGCTAAATAGCTTCCAGAAGAATTATTTGATCTCTGTAGTGTGTGCTTTAGGCTAAAATGTTCTTGGCTTCCTGAAAAAAAAAATAAATTCCAGGTTGAAAACTCTGCATGACTATTATAGTTTGACTCATTCTATTGAGGCTAAGATTATTAAAAAAATGTATTTCTGTGACTTGTTGCGCCAATATAAACAAATACAAGTTCCTTCCCTGGTCATTTGCAAATTATTTGGAGAAACTCTAGAGATGAGAAGAATGATTGAATGCAGTAATGTCAGAGGGGAAAAGAAAAATAGAAGTAAAATAGAAGTAAAATAGATGAAAATTATAACAGCCAAAATGGGAGGGGGGAGAAGACTAAAGACTAGAAAAAGTTTAAATCCATGGAGAAGTATTGGTAACATTCATCTCCTGCGATTGGTGGAGAAGACAACATTGGAGAGAAAGATAGTGATACAGCTACAGCTATAAGGAATGGCCTAGGCTTCACTAATATCCCTTTCCAAGACTGTGGGTGTCTCTAAGGTTATGTTATCTGTAACAAAGATAGTTTTAAAAAATAACTTTAGTTTTGTCAATGTTTTCTTCAAATGTGAGACACACTGTGTGCAAGGATTTTGATTCCTTTTGTGATAGACTGTATGTTCCTCTTCCTTTCCCTTCCCATGTCCTTGGACCAGTTGCAATCATGTTTGGTTATCTAGGCCTTCTACACCATTAGTTTTCTGATGCCCTTACTTACATGAATAGCAAACCACCTGTGGCTGTGTTCAGATATCTGTGGCCCTTGTTTTATGCCTACATAAGTGATTCAGGTTTAGAGCAAAGAAGCTACCCGTGGTTATCCCTTGACTAGCTGGTCAGGGATTGACCTCAGGGTGGCCATCAGAAAATACTGAGAAGAAAAAGAAAACCCCCATTTGATGCACTGGCTTGTAGCACATCTAATTTTTAGGGACCTGATTTTTGCTGTACAGTAGTTGGTGTCTAGTTTTACCAGACATCTGGGTGTGTTAAATACCCTGAATTATATTGGTTAATCCAAAAGGCTGTCAGATCCCCTGCAACCATGGAACATGAGGCTGGCCAAGTTTGGTCTCAAAATGTTTTGCTGGCTGTCTTTTAGAAAGTATGAAAAGAAGTAAGTCTGAGGACAGGGAAATTGACACTCTGTACACAGAGGTCAGAGTGCAGCTTCAACATCTGTCTGTCATCACAGTGTAGCTTGGGTTTGTGGTTTAAGAAGTCATTGGACTTGTTTTAACTGGCAGATGCCTTTTGGTGCCAAGGACGCTACCTAAGTAGTGTGTGCAGTGCCTTGGATCCTGCTGATGTCTTGTCTCTTTTTTTGGGAGCAAGTGTCCTCTTTAGTTGGACAAAAAACCCGACAACCAAGCACTAAAAAACAGAACATTAAAACGGATGCTATCTTGCTTTGCTGGTCTTCCGCACTTTAATACTGAATTCATTCTTTCCTGGGTCTCAGTGAACACATTCAGAGACAAATTAAGGACGCAGCACACTGCTGGTCCTCATTGCCACTAAAAATGTTCAGTGAATGAGTTAAAGGAAAAATATTGGCAGACCTGAGTCTCACCCCTTCTAAATCATGCACCTCAAGAGTTGCAAGATGGTGGACCCCAGGACTTTTTTATATCATAGACTGGTCCATCAGCCAAAAGACTCCTCCACCCGCCACCCCCTTTAGACATTTGTGTCTCATTAGCTCGTGACAGATTGTGAGGGTTGGGTGATATAATCTCATATAGCATGACTCAATAAGATTCTTGTTGGAAAGAACTTTCCTCAAATGTATAGAAACTTGCCTTGAATGATTGACTATCCCTGCTACTTGCAAATCAGCAGGCAGTCTGCTGGCTGATTTACCTGAGTATTTTCTCAAATACAGTAGTTTTGCACAATTATTCTACCGTGGTGGTTCTTGTGCTTATGTAAAAGGTCATATAACATGAAAAATGACAGAAACTGACATATTTTTCACATACTCAAGTGATATTTTTTCAAGTGGAACAAGGGGTGACTTAGCAAACTAATCGCTGCTCTTTGACACACACAATGGCTGTGAAATAATGCTGAAAAAGGCACTGAAGGTCCTTTGCAGTGGAGCATGGTTACTGCTTTTATATTTGGTTTTGGAGTGACTTCTGAAGAGTGAGTTCGAAGTTCACATCAACTGGAATTTTGAAACTCTTAGTCCACTAGATGGTGGTCATTTTAATCAGGATTCAGGTAACCAAACATGACTCAAGCCATCAACCATAAAAATAAAACCTCACACTCGAGTAGGCAGAACAGAAAAACTTGGTTATAATATGGCATGATTTACATAATAACCTATAGAAAAATATTCCAAAACATGGTTGAGAAATTGCTTGAGCACATGACTGCAGTGTGCCCTTAGCAGTATATCAATAGAAGTTGTGAGACTCGGTGACCAAGAAATCTAAGCTTGATCTCATTGTCTTCTGACTGCAAGAGTTTGCAACTTCCACGCTGCAAGCACCTTTTGGAAGCTGATAATGACAAATACAGCAAGGCATGTTGATTATTTGAGGCGACCTTCAATGCAAAATCATTCAAGCATATTTGATTTTCTGCAGAACACACACAAAATTCCATAAGTAATATTAACATAAGACAACGGCTTAGGGTACAGTAATAGAAATGTTTTATTAATCAAATATATTTACATTTCTTCATCTTCTTTTTAAATGTGTGCCTGTCATTTTCATTTAAACACAATGTAATCTTTACATTTGGTATCACAAGAATACAGCTACATGCATGACTTAATTGGTCCTTTACAGTAAAAAAGAGGCAATTTTATGAAGTTTAAAAATGCAAGCAAACTGTTCATCTTTCTAATTACAGTGTCATTATTATTTTTATTACAACACAGGACCCCTTCAGAATACGCTAGATCTATAGGGTGGATTTATGGGCTTTTTCAGATTGACTTGATGATGTCAAAATTTCCAAAATCTAGAAAGAAAAATAAATTTCATGCAGTCCCAGAATAATTTATTTTCTGGAATCTTATCCACAGAAAGGACTTGCATGGAACAGAATAGCATTCTAATTGTAATTTCTAAAGAAATCAAAGCAAATTAACTACTCTTAAAAGCAATGAGGACTTAATTTTGGACATTCACCTATTTTTTTTTTTGAAATCACAGGATTTTTTTAGCTATAAGACAGCATCATGTAACGCAATGGCACCATACAAAAAATAAATATGAATTTAAAGGAGAGATGATGTTACCAAAAGTAAAAGATATACACATAATTTCTTGTAAGTTTCTAGTATGTAATGTGCTGTAATTTTTATATTATTCCCAATTCAGGTTTCTTTCGTGGGAAGAAAATCAAATTATGTTTAAAATTATCATCTTGAGGGACTGTAACTGTAGGTTTATAAAGGACCTAAAGTCTTTCTGAAAGGCATAACTCTATGAACATATAAAATTTAATTCCACACTGAAAAAGAATCAGAATTAGGCACAATTTTTAAATATGATTTCCAACATGTTCAGGGTTGGACAAAAAAAATTCAAAACCCAAAAGCTTGTATTTTTTTACCAGACTACAAAACAGAGATGCCAAGTGCTTCAGAAATTCTGAAATGGCAGGCACATAATCACTACATTTAAAGATAATTGTATTACACTTACTGCTTCAGATTACTGTGTGCAAACACGTATTGTATGCATAATAGACCTAAATGTACAGTTGTTCTGCTGATACACGAACTGAAACTCACTCAGCATTTGGGAAGTGCAGACAGGAACTGGGTTCTGTTTAGTCCAAACCTAGAATATATTTTAGCTTGTTCATGTCGGTTTTACATTTGCCATTCTGTAACAGAATGCCAAATGCGGTACTTGAGAAAACGCCACTATGAAATCATGGGTTTTCACTGTGTTGCTTTTGTATGCTGCCAAATCTGTTGTAAAAATGCAATGTATAAAATAATACAGTAATTGAAATTGTGTTTAGGCATATGGAATGACATAGTGATTTACACTAGAAAGAATTATTTGGAACAAAAATAAAATAATTTCTGCAGACATACTACTCTAGTGTATTTTTAAAAAATCCAGTACAACCTTGAAATAATTGATCTTTACTTCATACCCATTCAGCAGAATATTTAGACACATGTTTAAATGAAAACATACAAGTAAACCTACCTGTAGTCAGCAGGGAACTTGCAATATCTGTAAGCACATACTTAGGTACTATTTGCACTACAAGATTGGAGTACAGTGGAGTGCTCTTCACTGTCACTAACCTCGTCCCTGAACACGAGGGCATGGTTAGATAGTGCAACAGCACAACTCACTGATCTAACAGAGCTCACATTTGCTTTTCATGACGCTTTCCCACTTAGTCTATTTAAAAATTTTCTGCTCTCTTGTTCTTTTTTTAACTGTTTGCTTGCAGAAATGATCTACAGATGCTGTTCAAATGTTAACTAAAAGTTGGTGCCTCACCAGAATGTTACTTTTCATTAAGTCACTTAAATAAGGGAAAATGTGAACTACCAGGCATGAGTGTCTGAGAGGTTTCAGATTTTATTTTGGTTTCTTCGTTTCATTAGCCTTGCTAGGAACAAAACAATGTTCAAATAGTCACCTTTAAGTTACAAGTCTTCCTACCCAGCTTCCCATGCTTCTTTGAACCTAAAAACAAACAAACAAACACATTTATATAGTAGCTAAGAGTTTCTCGTAGTTTTGAGGATAGAACCGGGCAGGTGACAGAATCGCTCACTCCCCATATCTCTGCACTGAGAAAAAGAGCTAAAAACTCATAGGAATGAAGCTTCTTTATGAGATAATCTGGTACTTGCTAGAACAATGATAAAAAACTCCTTTTTTCCCCCAATGTTCTTTACATTTTTAATGGCCAAACACAAATACTCCTGAAGTAATTCCCTGCAAAGCTTTGAAAACTCCAGATTCTGCAGTGTAGTTTCTGCAATATAATAAATGAACATCATGCAATACAGATGTCTTAGCTTTTAAACTTCTTTTAAATGCATTTGAATTTTACTGTAAGCTCTTTTTCTGCTTGAGCTCTTTGCAGAATTCGTAAATGGTTTAAACCTGGTATTAAATTTGTAGCTGATTCTGTCTAGCCCTTTACAGAACTGGATACTTTATTCTCTACATATTTAAAATCATCCCCATAAATGTGTTTAAAATATTTAATATAATCAACTGAGCCCTTATGAGCCACTCAGCACTTCAGTTTTGGTGCAAAACTGAATTATTCTGTTTTAATCCCCATAATCTCCACAATTTTATTTTGCAGTTTTACCTTATGATAAAGCATGACCTCAGACTGTTTAGGTTTTACTGCTTGGTGGTTGTGGTTTTGTTTCTTTTATTTTAATTTTTTTTTTTCTGTTTTTTTCTTTTTTTTTTAAACATTTTTATCCATCTACAGCTCTAGCATTGAGACAATCAATATATAAACAAATACTGCTGTTCTCTAAAAGTGAAAACATAATTTGATTAGACAAAGTCAAGAAATCTGAAATACATCATGGATAAAAGCATGAAAAAAAGCCAATACGAATATTGTTAAATCAAACCAATGTAATGACATCTGAGCTTTTTACATTGATGTTGGGAATATTTTGCCTTTTTTATTCACTGTACCAGGCAAATTTCCACTAAGTGAATACTATGAAGCCTCCAAAAAATTTACAAAGTATCTGTGTTCAGATTTATCTTTTGTTTTGAAACTCAGCCCAACTGTATCGAAAGCTTCATCTAACACAGGAGCATTTCCAGTTTGATCCAAATAACTGACTAAAAATATCAATGCGCTATTGTTTGGATTTCTGATTGGTTTTCCTAGAAATCAACATGACATTAAATCAGTTACCCAAACCAAAAGTATCTTCTTGGTTTTCTGCTCCTCATAATATGACTTACACATGGACTGGAATATTTAGTGTTTAAAATACTTTCTCCCACCTCTGTCTTTCATAGCTATTAGACTGAATTTGAAAGCTCTATTAGTTTAAGATAGTTTTCCTACTTGTTTCTTTATATAATGTATATTTGCAGATATACAACATTCCATTTTTTTTTACTATTTTTTCTTTTTATTTTTGTTTTTGTTTTTTTTTTTCCACAGAATATCTATGCCAATGCCAATGCAAACTACTTGCATGAAAAAGTGCACACAGTGTGAGGCATGAGACTATGGAAATGGAATGCCCTTTGGTCTGAGGTGGCTGACACTGACCCAGGTAGAGCTCTTGATCACTTCCCATCCCACACAGCAATTTCTATTACAGCCATGTCAAGATCAACTTAGCCCAGCCCAGCCAAATGTACAGATTACATCTGGGTCCTTGGAGTCATGCTACAAAAAAAGGTGCAACAATAAACAAGTCCATGTGCATTCTCAGACATAACTATGAGCAGAAGAACCCTTGAGATTCCTCACTTTGGCATTAAATAACAATTATAAAGGCTTTTAGAATTAAAGCAATACATGGAGGGACTTGAAATGTTAACAGCCCCAAGTAACTTGTCAATTGAAATAAGACTCATCCCTAGTCATAAATAAATAATCTCTTTCCTGGTCTCACTTCCATGCCAGGATCAATATCTCTTAACATCTTACTTATTTTATTACTGCTTTTGGTTTTCTGGGACTGATTGAAAGTTGCTCAGAGGAAATCTTTGGTTTTGCTTAAGTGTCCGTGACATTTAATCATGACTTTCCTTGCAGTTTAATTCCAACCAGTCAATCAGTTAATCCACTTCAATTGATTCTGTGCTCTCTGTTATTGGCTTGCACTCATTGGGCATCCTCTGGTGTCGACTCAGCTGGGTGGCTTGCGTGAAGCTCCTCTCACACCTCTCGCACCTGGTGAAGGCAAGAGAGAAAATTGAGACCAGGGAGCTGCTCTGGGGGGGGTGATGGGCTTCGTCTCATCCTGCCTAATCAGAACAGACACTCAAAAGTGGCTTCAGATTTTACTGGCTCAAGAGGTTTAATTGGTGGCTACTTCCAAGGCCTTGATGCCTATGATGGGACAAGGCCTGTCTGATTCAGAACAGAGGAATCTGTCAATAGACAGGGGGAAGGTGATTTCTCCAGAGAGGCCTGTCCTGCTGTAGCTCTGATCACTGTCAGTTCAAATAGATAAAGAACAAAAAGAGATTTTTAAGAGTGAGCCATCAAAGAAGCAGCTTGTCTGCAGTTTTCTGCTCTGTAACCCCTAAGAGAAATTGATGACAAGTAGAATTTCACCTTCTGCTTTTTTAAAATCCACGATTGCCTATTGGAGGACAAGAACTCACAAAGCAGTAATCATTCAGTCCTAGAACAAGAGAAAACTCTTTGTTTATCTGATCTGTGTAGTGAGATTCATTTCAAATAGGCACATAGAGATAGTGGTTACTTAATTATCTGCGAACATCCACACTATTTGAGAAATGTGTGGGTTGAGCAAGAACTCCCAGCAACAGAACTCCCAAGTAACAGCCATCAGTGTTGCTTCACTGTCTTTTATATTGTCTCTCTTTCTACCCTGTCGTCTCTTAGAGAACCATAATCTGCAAGAAAACTACTGTGCGAATGAATGAACAAAGCCATTGAATTTTGGAGAGGATAGAATAGGGGCTACTGTTACCTTGGAATTAATCCCTTATCCCTGCTCTTAAAGACAAACTACTGTATTTAATCTCCCAAATGCTGCCTTCTTGATTTGCATTCTGAACACTAGAGAGGGTTGTTTGATGAGTCACAAACATGGATGGAGCAGATCCTTCTTGTATGTTACTTGTTCCAAAAGCCATCTTTGGTTTAACAGTACCATATGATGTTTTATCTTCAAATAAGATTATCATAAAAGTATCACTACAATGAATTCTTCACCTTCAAAGGAGAAGCGAGGAAAAGAAAGGGCTTAGCTAACTCATTTTAATTTTTCTCTCTTCACTGATGTGAATGATAGAAAGTGAACTGTCAGTGATCTGCTTATAAAAAAAAGATAATTACACATATGCATAATTGTGGGTATTCTTCACATTAGTAATTTTTAGTGATAAAGTTCTGCTTTAGGACTATTTAGCACACACATTACAGAGTCATTCATCCAGGTTACTGTACCAATCTAAAATGTCGACACTTTTAAGTTGTATTTCCATGATTGTCTTTCATGGAATATTTTTAGCATCCTATGCCACTGTTAAAAACTGCACTGTGATCTTGACAAATGTAAAATGTCAGCTTTAATGTATCAGACCTATCAGCTCAATGAAAATAACTCAGAAGTATTGATTACTTAATGATTTTTGGGGTATTCATTAACGTCTATGTGCAGATCATCCACTCTCCAGAGCTCCTGAAGTGCTGATGACACATTAGTGTACTGCTGATTGTTTATTAGAAAACTGATTACTTACTGGATTAGTGTGTCAAAATATACTACCTTTCATTGCCTGACAAACTTGCAAATTATTGTATTATTTTTATATACATACATATATATCTATCACAGAGGCATTATAATCAATTTTAAGGCTGGGGGTTAACTTAGTCTGTATGAGATATTACTGTCTACTTGAACTTGATAGTTTTGTTATTTTGATGTCTACAAAGACAAGTACTTTGCTTGATGAGTAATAGGAGGCTTGGATCCTTGCCTAAATAAGCTGTAAGTGATACAGTTGCAAAATAACCTATAAAATCAGGTGTGGCAACATCTGATTTTATGAGCGTGGGCAAATAAATGAAATACAGGGTAACAGGATGCCTAGGCACCATCAGTGACTTAGATAAAGGCTATAGAGTGATCAAAAGACAATATTACCTACTAAAATAATTTGCTGTGGCAGGCCTCCTTACCCTTTCTGGAACTTGTCTGGGAGGCTAGAACTGGGCACTGCCTTCACTCAGCAGCTTGCTTTGCTCGTGAAAGTGCAGAGCAAGGTTTACCGTATTTCTTTAAAATGCAACTTCCCATCCTTTATCCACAACATTCTTCTGTTGTGGGAGTGCTCTACCTTCCCAGCTACAGGCTGATACACTAACATAAAGGCACAGGAAAGAAGGATGCTAAAGAGAGAACAGAAAAAGAATAAATCTCTTACTACAAGCATCTGCCCTTTGAATAGGAGGGCTGTGGGTGCCAGGTGTTGCTGCTGGTCAAACTGTGATGTCTGCACTTATACAGCCCTTGGCAAAAGTCAGGATAAAGCCTCTGGCAAGGCTCTTAATTCCCCTGTCTTTCTGTTGTACCTGGATAAACTCCAGATAGTACTCAAGGTCCTAGGATTTTCTAGGCACATCCAAAGGATGTGGCTTTTCAGGACCAAAGTTTTGGATATATAAGTACTTGGCTTATGGGCAGAGATCTGTATCAGGCTCCTGATTCTTCTGTTCAATTGGTCCAGTGAAGTTGTTGCTGGATATAAACTGATAGAAAATGTGAAGACAATAGTGTCACAGCAGTCAACATTACTGTCTCACAGTAGGTAGGAATGGGAGGAAGGGCAGGAATATTTTTCTTCTGGATTGTGATGTAGTCTCTGCAGTCTCTCCTTCTATCAACCATTCTTTCCCAGCCTGTCATAGTGGAATAACCAGTCCCATAAGCTCTGTCCATGAGACTGGTGAGCATGTGCGTGTTTTTGTGTGCATATTTTGTGTGCATAACCCATACATGTTTAACATTGTGGTGGAAAGTTGAAGAGAGCCAAAACTGTCAGAAAGGAAAAAGAGTCCGTATCTCATGTGACCACCCACCAAGCAATGACGGGGCTGAGCCCAAGCCTGACTGCTAGACATACCAAATTTTGGCTAAGCCTACACGTAGATACATGTATTGGCAATAACGACACTTACTAATTGAGATACGATTTAATTTCACTTAGGGCCATCTGATGGCATTTGAATGGAATTTAAACAGCCCCAGACACTTATAGGTCCAAAGCAATCCCAAAGTCTTCGAACAATTAGATACCATCAGTGAAAACTGGATCCATGTTATCTTCTTTTACAATGTATGTGTACACTGTAATTGTAAAGAACAATATATTATTGCATTCAATCTCCTCAGTCTCAATACTTCACTCTGTCACAAGGTTTCCTGGTATGATTTGCTTGGGTGGAGGTGGTAAGCAGAATTGTTCTTAAGTTCACAAAGTACACCGATAGTTTTGGGATATTTCTACAGTACTGGGGTTTCTGATTTTTTTTAGATAGCTCTCATTGTTACTGGCCTGCTTGTTTGCTTCACAGTGCTTTCAAAACATTGACATTGAGAATTATAGAGAGGATTGGTTTAATTTGCACATTTATGTCAACCTCTGTGAAAGGCTTTGGATAGAGAAAATGCTGAGGGTCTATTTTAGAGAAAAAGATATTAATTTGATACTCTCAAAATAAACATTTTAGGATTTCATTCACCAAGCACATTTAACACTACATTTTAAACTCCTTTGAAAAGGTAACAAAAATCCAAGAAAAACAACCAACCAAAAAAAAAGCCCCTTGACAATGCTGAGACATCACTGCAAGTACAACATATATATTCAACCTGAAATGAATGCTCTCCAGTCTCGTATTTAAGTAAGAAACAGTGTAAAACATGTGAGCTATTGCAAGCGGAAAGAATTTTTCCTCTTAATTCTCTTGGGTTGATTCCTAAATATTAGATCTTTGCATAACCCTGATTCTGCAGGCAAGTCCTCTCAGTATTTTTTAATTTTGCTGAAATGGAAGCAGGGAGAGGGTGAGAAAAATTTAAGAGAAGGGAGGTGGCAAATAATTTTCTTTTTTCTCCTACATTTTAAATTACTTAAGAGCTTTGTTCCCAGACTAGCAGCCATAGTGGAGACTTCAGTAAGATAAGAATACACAAAAACTTTACAGTGGTGAGGCTGGCTTGATAGCTTGTGATGACATGAAAAGAAATCCCTCCTAACTGGACCTGCAGTCCAGGCAATTCAGCTAAAGCTTTGACTACAGATAACCTCACTTAGCATTGTTATCTTAATGAAAAGCAAATAGAAAAGTCTTCCACCATACATTCAAAGTTACCTAGGACCTACAAAGAAAATGCCTTCTCACAGAAAAAGTTTTTTAACCAATCCCAAACTTCCTCTTACACAACAATTAATTTGAAATATTTTTTGAAATGCTGTCCCTGTATATTCACCATTTTTAAAACCAAGTTCTGGAAATAATATGCATACAAACATACTTAGTGCTTAACATTGCTGAATTAATCAATGCTCACTGTAATTTGTCTATATACCACTTATGAACATAGCTGCCTTATCGCACTAGAAATCATGAGATTGCATTCACAGCAGAAGCAGATTTAAAATTGAACTTCATAGCAACTTCAAAATTATACCTGTTATTTTTAAAATAACTTAGCTATAATTGAAGTAATTTATCACTATCCATGCATGGCAATTCTTTATGATATTAAAAATATTAGTTAACAGAAGTGTGTACATCACTTCAAATACATACTTCTCTGAGGTACAGAAACACTGTCTCGGTGGACTTTTCCATCTTTTTTTTTTTTTTTTTGGTAAGTGTAGATTCAAAATTGCTTCATAAACAAACATTTTAAACCTAAATTGCGTGATCGAGAGACAGAAATCTTGTTTGTTCTCTTTATGGTTCTTGCTTACTAGAATTTGTTGAGAGTTTTTTCCTAAACTTTCTTAATACTGAATCTTGTGCACCCTTTTTCCAAAGGAGGATCTAAACGGTGATGAGACATCAAGATGAGCTGCAGCTCTTTTTCCTCCAGCAGAGATAGTAGATTGATTTCTGGATAAGTTTTCTGCCCCTCCTCTCTCAAATGCAAGCAGTCCTGTGTAAAAGACAAATCTGTCCTTTTGAACAGCTTGCAGGATCAAGGCTTTTGTGTCCTCTTATCTCACTAGCAGGGATGGGAAGATCTGCAGCTCCAGTTTTAGCTTCATGTGAAGTTACTAGCCAGCTTACTGCAAATACTTCAACAAGCCTTCCAGAGAGAAAATGGTACTACTGTCTCTTGTGCTTAAGGAAGAAACTGAAGAAACATCTTGCAAGATTGAAATTATGCCATACGTCATAAAGAACCAGCACAAAGCACGCACATTTTTTTTGTTGCCCGCAACTTAAGGAATAGTCAGATACATCCTGGAATACTTAAATGCTTCCACACGAGCAGGGTGAAACAAAAAACCAAACAAACAAATCCCAGACCACTGGTTAGCTGTAGTACATACATTAAACTCTTTCACAAATGAAATTGTGCTGTAATCAAGCCCATTTTAGAAAAGGGGAAAGAAATTAGTAAACCAGAGGGGAAAAATAATGGCTCTAAATGGGGCAAAATAGCAGATCTATTGGAAACATGACAAAAACAGGATGTTAAGGAAAAAAATTAAGTGGAGTCAACAAGGTTACACATAAGTAACACCTTAACATTAAACGAAATCTATTTTCCATTTTGACCTGGAAACCTCTTCCATTAATTACTAAAATCTATTTACACAGCAACTAGATAAAATCAATCTGATTGCTCACACCATTTTTGGCTCACTTTCTACAGGCTCTGAGCATTCAACAGAGTGGCTCAAGAGAAGCCAATATTTAGATGTTCTGAGTTTCCATGTTTTGCCTCCTACAGCACTATCCTAGCCATTTTTTCTGCTATGCAAGTTCTTCTGTACTGGATATGCAGCATTTTGTTCCTGGCTCTGTCCCCTTGCCCCCAGCAAAGACATGTATGGAGGCCACACTTCCTTCCAGCCTTATATGGAGGCAAAGCATGTTCACCAGTATCTCTGTCAGGCTTGTTATGAGGGGTTCTGACAGGCCCCGTGGCTGAGCTCTCTTACATTAACCAGATCAAAAGCACAGTCTGGCAAAAGTAGAAAAAAAAAAGACAAACAGAGAAAAGCAGACAGAGAACAGATAGTACTAGGAGAACTGAGACACAAACCTTCTTCTACACTTACTCCCCTTCCTCCTAGGAACATCCAGGAAGCTTCCAAAAGAAGTGATATCAATACATTAGGTGGGCTTGTTCCAGTTACAACATATATATACTCTGAACCTTGTGGTTCAGCCAAGACAAAGACACAAGTATGGGAAATATTTCTTCTGCCTTGGAGAACACTTCCTGTTAGGTAGGCAGAGTCTTGTGCAACAGAAGGTAATATATACCTGGATCAGCTGTACTATGGCTGGAAATGAGCACTAGTGGAAGATTTCTGAGACAGGTATGTGCTTCGCTTTAATATCAGTAATTAGAAACTTCAGAAATTAACAAAGTCTGTTTAACGTAAAATCATCTTTTGACGGTGACTTATTTTTTTCTTTTATCTTGGACAGCTCAACACTATCAATTTATTATTATGATCTTTCAAAACTTATGCCACAAGCCAGAGCTACATTTTCTATCCAGTGATTCTGAGACTAAAAGAAGATGCATTTTTCTCCCCCATATTCAACCAGAACCAAATTAGCTTTTAAGTGAAGCTCCATCTACCTTAGCATATAGACATCAAAGAATGATATTAATGTTCTTACAGCATGGCCTGTGCCAGTCTTGATTGTATTTTCAGCTATGGTTCTCTGGCAGCAGCATGCCACTTAATTAAAACAATCAAGGTATCATTAGAGAACAGAAAATTGTGCAAGGCTTTCAAGAAACTCAAAACCAAACGCGTATAAGTTCTGATTTTAACAGCACCACTAACTGTTTTACCTCATGGTCTGACCTTGGCTTTCAACAGAACCTTTGCCGAGTGCTGGTGATGCTAGTGAGCAGCAGCAATGCATTTCCCTCTCTAATCTCAGCTGGCAAAAGCTGCTGGCTTCAAGTACTTACTTGAAGGGCTTTTCCCCAGTGTGTGTCCGGATGTGATTGTTGAGTGTTGTGGCACCAGCAAAGGCACGCCCGCAGTAGCCACACTTGAAAGGCCTGTCGCTGGAGTGCGTAACGACGTGGTTCCTCAGCTCTGAGGGCTGGGAGAAAGACTGGGAGCAGTGACCGCACTGGTAGGGCCTGCAATGGGAAAGAGAAACAGCATGCCATCAGTGCTTTCTGTTGGCATGAGCAGGAAACCATATGGGAGGGAGCACCTGATCTTCCCAGTAATTTCCAAAGAGAAGTGTGGGTACGCTTTTCTGGGTCCTTCTTGGGAGACACATACCCAAAATTTCACGACCTCTTTAACAAATGCGAAATTCTTGGGCAGGAATTAACTGAGATCACAAACCGTCATTCAGCAAACTAGTGAGCCCTCACTGCACATCACATGCCTGCCTTAATTCTCTCAAACTCAACACAGTACTCCTTAGCCAAAAAAAAGATCCACATGTATCAGAGCTAAGGGACTCATTAAATCCTCTGTCGGTGCCAGCTACAGTCTTACCTATAAAAGTATGTCTGATTGTTATGTGTATATCTTAGCTGTATCTGCAGCTATTCACGATTAAACTCCTCACACTGCTTTGGAGGCTTTTAGACATTACCTATTTCAATAAGAGATTTGGAAAAAATGACCACCATATTACCATTATCTTTCAGTTTTCTTACTTCTGTTGAAAATTTTCGCATTTTATTAACTTTTTTCTCCCATCCAGATTGAAAATGCCTTTTTTGGGGATCTTGAAAGGAAACTCAGAACTCAGCTTTTCAACAACACATTTTGTTAAAAGTAAACATAACAAACCAACAAATATGTAAAAAAGTAAACATAACAAACCAACAAAAACCAACCAAACACACAAAACCAACCAATATGTTACAAATTCAGAATCATAACAAGCAGACTGCAAACACAGAAAAAAAAAAAGGATACAAGACAGCAATATGAGACTAGTCTGCTGAAATGCTAACTGAAATAAAATGCCAAGAAACCATGTCTATATATTTCTTATTGGTAAAAGTGGCTTAATATCAACATCCTACCAGGGTTTTTTTCCATTTCACTTTTGTTTAAGTTAGTGGCAGAGTCCTAAATGCTTATTAGATTTTTTGTTAAGAAAATTAGGAGTTATTTTCTGGAGGGATAGTAATGATTTTTACCCTACGCAACATTTTAACTCTTGATGTCTGCTTTTGCAGAGCCAATGGCCAACACAACTTAATTGCTCTTTCTGTAATAAATGTATATGTTTAAATGGCTAGAAACCAAAACTAAAGGGAAAGAGACAATGGTGACCAGGCATGTACAATTCAATTAAGTGCAAAATAAAGTGAACTATCTCATTTGTCAAGTGAACTGCTTAATTGTGGCTACTTGCATCACTGAACACAAATACTATTATTTTACAGTGCTTCAGAGCACTGAACCCTGATTGTAGAATTTTTTAGCTTGATTAATAGCTCTGTATCCATCAATAACTCAATAGCTTACAATTTTAATTACTTGCGTTTGAAAATCTAACTACTCTCCAACAAGTTTGAAAGTAATATATGAAAGCTGTGGAAAGGTAATTTAGATGATGTGTCCCTTAAAGATACACAGATATACGTAAAATAATATTAAAAAAACCGAAAACCCAACAAACTGATTATCTGTTTCTCTTAGTAGAAGAAAAGTAGTAACATGTTCACCTTTCTTGGAGTGCAAAGTTAATTAGCACAGAAAATATTTATCGAATTTGGCATGAAATTTCAAGAGTTGGTAAAACAGAGATGATTGGTGAAGGCAAACTTACTTGCATGGCTATTCTCAAATTAAACATTTTTAAGCAAAATAATGCAATAATATATGCTATATCCAAGAAATATTGATTTTTTTTAATAGTGAAGGAGACCATTAACATCTGTTAGCCTCTGGTTATCTATTTTTAACAGCTACCACCAAAAATGATACAATGCTACATAAAACCAATTAATCTATTATTTTTTTACAGTCGATGTGATTAATTTAATGCAGTGAAAATCCACACTAACTTGTCTGTAAACAGTCAAAATTTCAAACCAGATATAAGTGAACACTGTGATGCCAAAAAATATGGGTTGTCCCCCTACCTTGGCTCCAAATAAATGTCTTCTTTACAAAGTACTCAGAATATATTTCACTTATGCTCAAGAAAATAAGCCCTGTAAAGATCACCTATTGTTAGAGCACTTCCACTGCATTTTTCTGATTCATCCACATCTTGGAGAAAAACTACTAAAGGAGCTACCCTTCTCTTTGCAAAGGATGCATTTATCCAGTTTATACCCAAGTAATTCTGATTAATACTAAAATGTGTAATTTTTTTTAAAAGCTTAGATACATGACACACATTAAGCAAAATTCATTTTAAAAAGAGACACTAAAAATGCATTCAAATACTGTAACAGCTTAAAAAATGTCTAGTTTGGACAATTGTGGATTTAAATATGCCAACTTCTGACAACTTTGGATATTACTATATTTCAAAGAGCAAAAAAAAATTACGTTCAGTAAGTACAGAAGTTATCATTCTGTTCTCTGGTAACCATTTTACTGTGCTCAGAAATTTTTTCTTGGAATAAAATCAATATGTTATTTTTCAAAAAAAATGAAAGTGGTGCTGAAGGACTGAACACGAGCAATGCTCGGTTCAGTGAGTACATTGACATGGGCAGAGCATGCCTGCCTTTGATGTAGCAGTTATGTCTTCTGCCAGCACTTTTGTCTGCACTGGAACAATGAATTGAGATGGTGACCTCGCTATAACAGAGTTTTACAGACAGAAGGAACAGGGACGAAGTGACAGAAGTGTTGGTCTTCATAGACTGTACTTTCAAAAATCCACTGCTGAACTGAATGCACTCCCAGCTAAGAAAAACTCATTTCCTTGGAATAACCAATACCTATATTGCACCTTCTTGAGCTTCATAGTATCCATGTGAATCAAAATCTTACCAGATAGTAATTTTACACTACAGTTGAGAACAGCTAAACTGATTACAGCAATGTGCAGATGAGAATGACGTTCTGCCAGCTATCAAAAGCAGTTCTAAAGTTTTTTGTCAAACACCTAGTTACATGGGGGCTTTTAGCTCCACATCTTTCTTTTTGAGCTTAAAGAAAGGAAATCTACTTACCCAGAAGAAAATTTTTCAGTTGTAAAAATTACACTGTTGTCATTAATCCCATGCATCATTGATAAAATATCTAGGTTTACTGACATGTAGAATCCACCAGCTTTTTGTAGAGACCCTAATCCTACAGTCTCTGACTATATGATGGCCCGCTACAGGAACACGGGCCATCTAAACTGAAATTCAGAGAGAAATTCTAACGTAATATTTTTCAGTTTTTGCAGTAATTTATATTTTGAGCTTTTCCAGGTTGTGCAAGTCACATTTTTCAAAATGAAAACACTAAGGAATAAATTTTTCTCTCTAAGCTAGACAATCTCTTAAATGATTTTGCTTTTTGGTGATGTCTTTTCCTGTCTTAAAATTTTCTTAATTTTTCAGCTGATACTTTTCTCTGTGAAGCTACATCATGTATGGGACCAGTACAAAACTCATGTTCCCCCATAAGGCTTACTGAACTTCACCAAAGCTCGTGCTTTGTGCAGGGAATGTAGAACCCTTAACATGTACAAAGCATGTTAAGAGAAATAGAAAAATCCATACCCTTTCATCTGGAATAGCTACTGACAGACAACTGTACATTTAGATTGATTCTTTTTAGATTTTCATTTAACAAAACTTACATAGCTTTATTTGTCTTTTACTATTCCTCTGCTGAAATATATCTATTTTCCAAATTCTTTCTCCTAAGTATACCTATGCCTTATAAATTTATTTTCTACATCCTAAATTATTAACTCTTTGAACTATTAGAATCTTGAAAAATCCAATCATTCTTTTCCACTACATTTTTAAATTCTTTCCTTTATGATGAATACGTTTTTAATGTGGCCTCTTTGGAAGTGACTTTGCCCTTTTCAAGGGGCATATGGAATCCTAGTGCCATTCTTAGAAGAGAAATTCCTTGTGAGTTCCCAAACAATGTAAGTCTGTCACTGAAACCCTCTCATCCCAGTGGGACAAAATAGCACAGCACAGTAATTCTTTTCCCTTAGAAAGAGCTAGAGAAGCACCAGTTGAAAGGAGAGATTGGGATGTGGTTGAAAGTGCTTTTCTTCCTGTTGAGGACTAAGAAGTAGAAAACCAGCATGACCATGGAATTACAGAATGGTCTGTGTTGAAACGGGCTTTAAAGACCATCTTGTTTCCAACCCCCTGGTACGGGGACGGACACCTTCCACTCAAGGCCCCATCCTATTTGGCCTTGATCATTCCCAGGATAGGGCATCGACAGCTTCTCTGGGAAAACTTCAGTCTGTCTTACCACCCTCACACTAGCGGATTTCTTTCTTACATCCAATCTAAATTTACCCTCTTTCAGTTTAAAGCCATTATCCCTTGTTCTATCACTAAACGTCCTCACAAAAAGCCTCTCTCTAGCTTTCTTGCAGGTCTCTGTGGGTACTGGAAGGCTCATATATGATCTTCTACAGTGGGCAGTTCATTCTTCCAATCCCTGCCTTTGGCTTCTGTGACGTGGGTGGTGTGACTGGAATACTTGCCAGTGAAGTTATTGACTAGCTCAGCCTTTTCCATGTTCCAGGTCACCAGGCCTTCTGCTTCATTTCAGAAAGGGCCCACATTTTCCCTAGTCTTCTTTTTATCACCAGTGTAACAACGGAAGCTTTTGTTGTCCTAGATGTCCCTGCCCACATTTAATCCTATCAGGGCTTTAGCTTTCCTAAAGAAGTCCCTGACAGCTTAGAGAATCTGTCTGTACATCTCCCAGACTACTTGTCTATGCTTCCATCCTCTGTGGGCTTCCTTTTTGTTTTTCAATTCATCCAGGAATTCCCCGTTCATCCATGCAGATCTCCCGGTGGTTTTGCCTGATTTCCTCTTTGCTCCTGAGCTTGGAAGAGGTGATTTACCTCACAGTGTCAAAGAGTGGAACACAGGGCTCCCTTGAACCCAGGACACCTTTCACATTGTTATAGGGGAGAGACTGCCACACCGTAGCCTCTCATGAAACCCCAAAAGCAGGGCAGGTTGAAGTGTGGCCAACATCAGCTTTCATGACCAGGCCTTTGTACAATGCACAGCTGCAGTCAGAGGAGTTATGTCACGGTTGTGCTCACAGAAAGGTATTTTTGAGGAATGCCTTCGTCTAGCAAGTTGAATTAAGGCTGGAAAACAACGCAGCACCTCAGGAAAGTGCTAACTTGCACACAGAAACATCCCTAGCAGAGCTGTGTATGGCTACCTTTGCCTCTGGGCTCCACATCCTCTGCTGCCTTGGTGTTCCCGTTAGGCAGCACAGCTGCTGTGCCAAGCACCTCAGGCACCATGCAGCAGCAGGGATGGCAGAGCTGGACCTGCTGGAAGTTCTGCAATCATCTGTTACAAATGTTTGTGCAGAAACTAGCAAAAGCAGAAAGCCAGCTCGGAGCCTCTGCAATCTTCTGAAGCTGTCAGGGAGAGCTGCTGCTCTGTACACCTGTTATTGTTATTAGCTCTGAGCCCTGGGCACTTGCAAACTTTTATGAAAATGGTATGCGTGAACCAGCATTAAATTCAGCATGAACTTTATTTTAACTGAGCAATACTCAATAAACAGAAATAGACAATTCTTGCTCAAAACACATATTTTTTCTAAGTCTGTTTTGGAGAGGTTCGAGTCAATTAGTGGATTTGGGGACAGCACCAAGGTCAGAGATACAGAACCTATAAAGAAAATATGAATACAGAACGGACTAAGGCATGATCTTAGAGAAAAAGATCTATTAAATTGGTAACTTCAACTTCCTGTTAAGAAAAACAAAAGAAAACAAAACAAAAAACAAAACAAAACTTACTGTTTAATATTGAGGTGATACAGCAAAACGTGAGTATAATAATATCTTTTGAGTAAACAATAATTGTGAGTGCCAGATCACACCCATAATCTATCATCCATGAACACATTTATGGACTGTGCTTTCCCTCAGATTATCAACTCGAATACCTGGCAGTCAATGAGAATATACATCACACAAATGTACAGATTGTACATGAAAATACACCACACAGAACTCTTGAGAACTGAAGCCTTCTGCCTTCCCTCAGCACCAATGTATCCTGAATCTGGTGATCATACTGAGGTGGAAGACTGATGTCGTTAAAAAAGACTGTGTCATTATCAGAAAAGTGGTTGCTGTTAAAAAAAGTCTGAAACGAACTTCTCTAAAAATGGTTCACTATAATAAAGAGTTTTAGTTACACCCTTTTCTGAGCCTTCCAAATAGGATTGTTGGGAATTTCTGCAGCAGAAATGAGGAAATAATAAAAAAAAGAAATTTAAAAAAAAAAAAAATAACCCCATCAACAAAAAAACCTCACAAAAATAGATTTTCGACTCTTGCTTCCAGAAATATTTTCTCAAACTGCTTCTGTCTGGTCAAGGCTTGAAAAAAGTCTCAAAGACTCAGAATGTCCTGGAATTCAAGATTTTATGGATTTAAATTTCCACTTCCCACCCCCACTTTAACCGCAGTTACCATTAATTTCAAAGAAAAGCCCACAAAATGTTACAAGCTAAAAAAAATTCAGTGGAAGAGGAGAAGTAAAATATAAGCCAGTAAATAATTAAAAGTTAATTTAAATTAAAATCTTTATTTTAAAATAAAACAAGAAACACAGCAGATTATTTTAATAATTTCTCCTATTTGACATTCATAGTATTTTAAATTTTTTTTTATTTATTAAGTGATATGCCAGTTCTTATTTCATACTACTTCATGGAATTCTGTATATTATGGCCTGTTTTATGTCTGCTCTCATTTAGGTGTTCTCTAAATCTCAGTTGTTGTATTATCTTTGTTTGGATTTCTCAAGCTTCAAGTATTCTGCTTTTCTCAAATTTCAAACTATGAATTGGACTTCTGTATAGATTCAAAGGTGTATTCCCTGCACAGTATAGCTGCAAAACAAATACTAAGCCAGAACAGATAGACTAAAGTCTGTTTCCTAGAGATGACAGGCCCTGCTGCTTCAGTCACACCAAAGATGCAGTGACTGGTGTGCTCACAAATTGCTGACAATAAATGAGGAATTGTTTATCAGCTGGAGCAGTGCTGCAGATGTCATAGAGAAAATGAAAACCAGAGAGTTGCATCCAGTACTTCGGGCTGGTATTCTTTCACAAATCATACCTTATTTTCATGTCTCCTGGAAATTTTGTACAACAATTTAAAAATTTTTCATCTAGAGAAATGCGATATGTTTAAGAAACCAAAGGCAGCTTTTTCTAGATACTGTATTACTAAATAACTGGTACCTGCTAAAAGACAAAAAGTTGCCTGTGATGTAAGCTCAAACTGTAATGATTTCTAAGCAGGGATATGAGAACCCTGATCCCAGGGCAGTTACTGTTATTTATGGTAATTTCAAACATGGAATAAGTTGCAATGACCTTAAACATAGCAAGATGATTTCCTACTATGCTCTAGGGTATTCTGAGCTGACAATGTTCCACACTTTCCTGTGGAAGCTGCTAGTTAGGTAGGCACAGAAGAGACTGAAAGGTAAGACATGATAAATCAGCACCCTACTAATGAGGATGTTCACTTCTAAGAGTGAAGACCAAAATCCAGTCTGTGTTTCAGATGATACTTAACACAAGCTGCTTAGAAGAAAATAAATAAAAATAGATAAAAGTAAATAAAATTAATTTAAAAAACTGAATCTCTAACCTCCAAGATGAAAGATTTAATAGTAGGACAAACTTATCTTCGTTTTCTTTCCCGGACAGAATGAATATTTAACTCTCACTTAGAGTGAAGAATAGTGCCATTAAAAAAGACTCTTCTTGCCTTAACTATTTTCTGCAACTTGCCTCGTCATAAAGGGAGACAGGTTCAAGTAAAGGATGAAATCTAGGTGTCACACCTGATTGGATCAATCACTGAAAATGTATGTGGAGGGCCTCACAACATGCCTTTTCTAGTCTCTAGACTCTTCCAGACTGATGCACTGTTTTTTGCTTTACAATATGCTTAGGATGCTTTAATACTGGAAACATGAAAGTCCATGATATTTAGAAGTAGACCTTTCAGGACCAATACTCTGCATTGTGACACTTAAATTACCAGTTGAATCCTACAGCTTCCTTAGCAAGGCATATGCTTCTGCTAAGGCCAGCATAAAATCCAGAAAACTCTGAATGGACTTGTTTGCATTCACAGTATTATCAATTCTTTAATTTCTATGAAGATTTGCTTAGAATCTGGTTAGCCCCTAGCATGCTTGACATGTCTTCTGGAAAAATTGACTTATTCTCTAGTATCTCCATACCCATAGAATCACACGAGCGTATGTGTACATGTAGATAGTACACAAAGTACACAAAGAGACACACACATGCACACAAACACATGCACAGACTCACTCTTTGCTATTTTTTGGTAGTGTTTTGTTAACTGTAATTCACAATTAAATGCTGCTTTTAGAACAACCTTCCAGGGATTCAGCTGTTCTGCTCAAATCTTCACAGCTGAAGAAGAGACAAAACATGGGCAGCCTTTTTTATTGAATTAATTTGATTTTTGTCTTTTGTCCTGCCAGCTATCAAAATTGTCAAATAAACCAGCTTTGATTCATAAATAATGGTTCCATTATATTTACTGTGCCACTGGTCAGAGTACCTGAAATTTTAATTCACTTGTTCAGCTAAATTTCATCCTCAGTTCACAGCCATAAAATTCTGTATTGACAAACTTTCAAACCAACTTTGACTCTGAGGTATCTAGTCAACATTTTTCTTCTGTGTGGATATTAGTTTATTGAATAAGTGGCATCTGTTTTCCTCCACATCACTGGTGGAGTAGGTATTTCCTTTTGACAGCTTTGTACGATTTATGGGTTTGCATGCTACGAAGAAAAATAGTACTAAGCAAAAAATTCCAATTCATTACCTCTTAGTACTTAATTAAGTTCATACGCATTGCACACTATAGGTGAACCCTGAAATGACTGTGACAGCCACTGAGCAGCAAGTTAGATTATCTTTGGAAGACAGAGAGACTTTTAATTATCTTGACCTCATTTTTTTCCATCTACGATATTCATAAATTTTCATTCTATTTTGTTGCCTCCATCAGATGTACCAAACCATTCTAAAAACAAGATTATATCCTTAGCTATTTCCTTTTATCTGGACATTTAGGCACCAAATGTTTTTACAAATAGTGAAGGCAAGCAATAGTTTTTATCAGCTTACTTCACGCAGCTGCAGATGAATTATGTCATACAGGCTCCCTATAATAATGGTTTGGTTTTGAAAATGATAACAGCTTCATAAAAGAAGAAAGCAGTGGATCTGGCTATCAGTAGATACAGAAATAAAGAGAGCCTGGGCTTTACCTGTCGGGGTTCTGCGTACACACATGCATCTGTAAGAGGATCCGCTGGGTGAAAGTCTTAAAGCACTGCCCACATTTCCAAAGATGCCAGTCACTGAACTCAGAATTTAGTTGGCTTGTTGAAGTTGGGCTTGCAAGAACTCGTTGGTTTTTGACACTGATCTGGTTAAATCCTGACTCGATGGACCCAGACTTATCCAGGAGAGAAAAATTTCTGCTACACGGAGTCTGTGGAAATACTACGGATCGCTGTGGAGTGGCAGGGGATAGTTTGCTACTTTTATTAAATGGCTGTAGGGTGTCTTGTCTGGACATGGCCTCCATTACAGTCGAAGGGACATTCACTGGGAGAAAACAAGAAAAGTAAATAAATCCTTTTTATGCCTTTTTAAAACTAATACAATTTTGGGAGACACCAAAAAAAAATCAACATCCATTTTCTTGACACTACAATCAAACAATTTTATTTTAACAGTGTACAAAAAAAAAAAAAAAGGAAAAAAAAAGGGGAGGAAAAAGAGAAAAAAAAAAAAGAAAAGAAAGGCTTGAATGAGACAGTGATTTGAATGGATGGTGCTGATTCTGTGACACTGAAATGAAAATTCATGCAAGGGAGTGTCTGAGACCGAAAGGACCCAGAGAAGCCCGACTGTGATATATTCATTTATTGCACTGTGGGATTGTCATCTGAAAGAAAAAGCTGCACAACTTGTGATACCCTGACTCTGCATGTTGCAGTCAGCATGTCTGACTGCTATATTCTAGACAAGCATGAATTTTGAGAGCATGGAGAAAAAAAATCCCTGCTTGGACACTCCTCAAGATACAACAGGGCTTAAATATCTACAGCAGCAATAGTTCACTTATCCTGTGAAAGGCTGGCCTCTAAGGATGTTGTACTGTTATATCTCACAACTAGTCATGCTGCATTGGCAGTAAGAAGCCAGGGACTTCACCATGTCTCTAGCGCCTGAGGCTAATAGCAGGTGGGTCACCATGAAACACTGCAAAGTATAGGCAGGGAGACCTTTGTGCATCACTTTCCCACCTGCAAAACAGATATAAAATTTTTTTCAAGTCCTGTGAAAATTTTTTCTAGTTATATGATCATCCGTTAACTATGGCTTATGAGGCACTCAGATATTTCAGAAAAAAATGCAATATGCTTTTCACAAAGAAGTGATTTAGTGCTGAATTTGAATGTTTCTTGATAAGAAAGGCAGGAGGTCAAGCAAGTAAAAGAAGTTGAACAGCTGCCTCACACCTTGAGAACCATGTAGATCATACAGTGAATGAGGCAGGGGTCCTGTGGAAAGAGTCGGCTGACAAAAGCTTGCACCACAATGCAAAAATAAATATAATTTAGGCCACCTGGACCAAGTAACTTCTAATGCTTTCTAATTTTGGCACATTCAGACTCATTTGATAATATTTTAATGGAAATTTTTTAATTAAATATGTTATATATATATATATATAAATAAGTCCATGTACACAAATTTATTTACTGCCACAAACTGTTTATATCTACATAACATGTACTAAACTGTTGATTAGAAAGTACAGTTCTGTTTTGGTAAGTTATGACAATAGATTTCTAAGAGCAAACATGAGAATTAAATCTCAGTTGTAAGCTGGAATCAGCCAACATTGTTTGATACACAAAAAAAATAACACAAATTAATATCTGGTAATATCTTAAATCCTGCCAGTTGCTTTAGAGTTATGTTCTAATATCTGTGATCAATCATAATGATTCCCATATTATATTATTACAAGATATTTAATTCATGTCAGTTGAGGGCCTTCCTCATCTATTCTTTTTTGTTGCATCTGAGAACCTAATTTCTAAGTAGAGTTACATCCACAGAGCTGTCTATCACGAGTTTCCAGACATAGAATACATCTTCTATGTCTCTTCAGTACCAGGAGCAATCTGTATACTATCATTTTGCCCCAGTACACTCAGAAGAAGGAGGTCACTTTTTTTTTTTCTTGTCTTTAAATTGTACCCATAAAAGTCCACAGAAACAATGAGATCAGGGTAATAAAGACCCAAGGAATGTAGGCAGAATTTGTGCTGGTGACAACACCCCTGTGCAGAAGATAAGCAGAAGGTACACTCTGGGAGTTTAAGTGGGACTTAAGTCCTATACCAGTCTGCAGCTGGCTGCATGGTTAGAGATTAATTTCATCGACTCATGTCAGTGTCTCTCAGGATGAAACTCTGGTTTGTCTCACAGCAAAACAGCAAGTGACAATATTCAGAGATTTTAGCCATAATGCTTTGCTTTTCAACTAAAACTTTTGTAGTCTTCTGCTCCTGAAAGAAAATACAATATTTCTATATTGTACACTGCAGAGTATGACTTTCATCAGCAACTATTTCTGCCAGTAGCTAAATGTCTTTTAAACTTTTATCAAGCCCAATAGATTTGAAAACTCAAGACAGGAAAGGATGTTTATTTTTGACAGTTTAATCCCTGTTATCTTGCTGTTTAATTGCTGAATGGTTCAGTATTTGAGTTGCTATAAGACACTAGTTCATCCTAACAGTTTATCCTGTTTAAGTGTCCAAGTACAGGACCGAAACCATACATTTTATATGTAATTTATTAAGCGGAGCAGTCACAGGGTTACTTTAGATCAAAGTCAGTGAGTCCGTTATTGTTTTCTTCCAGCACATAGATGCATGTAGTTGCCAAAATGGATGCAAGCTCTAAACAATTCTCACACAAAAGCAGTAAAACCGAAGGGTGTTCCTGGATCACTCATTTCCCTCACAGACAAAAGAATCTAGCACTAGGTTGTGTTTGTATTATAAGGTGCGTGCTTAGTTTTGTGAGCATTCCTAGCAAACTAAAAACAAAATCTTGAAAACAGGTAAAGGAATGGATGAAAATGGGGATGGTCGGGATGGAACGGAAGTTTGTCATTTCAGGGTATTTACACTCAGTTGGTATTTTAAAAAGCAGGTTCTTATGTTGAACCACAAGGATCTAACCTCTTAAATCAGCCAGCCAAAGCTTTTGTCAGCATGCTCAGAGGTAATAGAACAAAGAATCACTAACACAAGCCCTGTGGACTTGCAATGCATTACTGTTTCGGCAATACAGTGTTTTGTGATAGGTGTGGTAAGAATGGCGAGAACCAAACAAATTGGTTTACAGTAGATTAATTAATCACTTATATAGAAAAGTGATTCTATTCCACAGTTTTTCACCTCTTAAGTGGATCACCTTACCTTAAATATGCTACCGCTTTCATTAAACGCTATAGAATCAGAGAATCATCGAATGGTTTTAGTTGGAAGGGACTTAAAGATCCTCTAGTTCCAACTCCCGTGTCATGGGCAGGGACACCACCAGAATAGGCTGCTCAAAGCTTCATCCAGACTGGCCTTGAACTTCTAGGGACAGAGCACCCTCTAAAATACTCTACAAATATAGCTGATTAGGCATGAAAGAGGAGTTGTGGTTTACAGAGGTAGAAATGCAAGGAAGAACTTACAATTTTCATCTTGTGCAATGCACTGGAGAGGGATTCCAAAGAAAGATGTGTAGCTGTCATTGTACCACACCAACAGCTCAGTGCCCCTGGGGATATCTATACAAGCCCGGTAGAATATATTTGACCTAATCAAGAGAAAAAGAAAATATTGCATAATTTAGGAATAGAGCATTCTCCTCTTATATTACATGGTATTACAGTAGAAATTCATAGTTTTAGAAGCATTTCTGCAGACAGCTAAATGAATAACCTACTGATTGTTTTAAAACCAAATCTCTCATTAGAGAAGGACTTTGTTCCGGTAACATAGCCTAACAACAACATTACAGGCAAGTTGTACCTAACATATATTAAACACTAAGGTTTTAGAAGGACTGAGATTCTATGAAAATACAGGTATTTTCTTGCAATGTCTGTTTCAGAAGGATTTTAGAATGGTACTTTTTGCTTACGCAGTATAAACATCAGAGTGGTGAGCACAGATCAGCAAGTTCAGCCATTTAAACAGCTTTGCGTTTGTCATTTAAGCTGAAGTTAACATACTTTAGGGTAAATAGACAACAGCTCTTTTATGTGAATAAGTTCATTTAGCAAGACCTTTGAAGTAGTGTGAGGGGACCTTTCATGACAGTAATACACCACCAGAAGAGAGATCTTAGGTTGTTGAGAAAAACAGACTTTGACTTAGGGGAAACAAAAAATTGGGGTTAATCAGATCATGCAGCCATAAAATCTTCCGCTATGTGGAACATGAGGGCAGTGCCAACGATCCTTTAGTACATACTAAAGTACATAAATTAATGTTACCACAAGTGTGATATCACATTGTTCCTGTGAGAAAAGACTGGGTATTTCTAGGCCACTGAAGTGGGAATTGAGAGAGGAAAAAGAGAAAAATCCTAATGCCTTTAGCATTAAAACAAGAGCCTTATCCTGATCTTGCACTGATGTAAATAGCTTCAGAGTGATCCTTCTGCAGTTAACAGATTTACATGGCAGCAAAAACTGTGTAAGATTAGAATCAGGCACAAGATAAAAGACAAACGTTATCAGTTTGCAGTGGCTTTTCCCTTATGCTTCACATGGAACAGTAAAACACACTCCTGTGAGATGGATAGAAATTCAATATATACAAGAAGAACAGCCTACTCTTGTTGAAGGATTACATACCAAAATGATACAGTCAAAGTACCAAGAAATGACCATTTTTTATAACAGCTTATGTAAGGCAGAAAAACATCTATAGACCAAAAAAAAAAAAAAGAGAAAAAAAAGTTAGGCCTCAACCAGTTTTCTGAGTGAAGAATTGCTACAAACATTATTCTGAAGTTCAAGATAAAAGTGTTTAGGGTTGGTAGGCCTTAAATTTAGACTTTCTATAAAGAATTGGCTGTAGCAATGCAATTTGTTCCTTGTATAACACTGCAGACATAAGGAGAATCTTCTACCACATTTTTCATGGCAGTGAGATATGCACTTGTCAACATATTTTGTCACCGCAAAGTGGCTCTTGGCAACAGGATCATAAAGATCAATAAAAAAGTGCAGATTCTCAATATTTTACTAGCAGCTGCAAAAATTTCATTTATCTTGTTATTTTCCTCACTTACTGCCACCCTGTCTCAGGAGGGCACTGCTAGCTAAGCAGAACGGTTTTCTTAGCCTTCTATGAATATCTGACAAAAACTCTCCCCTTTGTGTCTCCCCTTCATCTTCCCTCCTCCTCCTTCTCCTCCTCTTCTTCTCTCTCTCTTTCTTCCCAGAGCTATGCATTTAGTTAATTCTTTCCACTGTTACATGAAAATGAAAATCGGAGCCACGCTATAAATTACCAGCATCTCTTAACTTGAGAAAAATTGAGTCTACTTTGTACTTCACCCTTGTAACATTTCATCTCTCAGTTTGGCTTCCCTTAACATAAACACAGCAGCCCGGCAAATGAATGTGCTAAAACCAAATGACACACTTTGCCGCTGAAAGAGCAGAACTGTTTTTGAGCAATGGGTGGTCTGTGGGGCTTGGAGTGGGCAGGGAAAAAAAAGTGTAAGTGTACACCATGCCTTACAAGTGTGCAGAGCTTCCAAAACTCGCAGAAATCTCTGCATGCTGAAGTACATCAAAGGGATTTTTCCCTTTTCGGATAATATTTCCTTTGCTGACATGTATTTAGTATTGTGGTTGGATGACTCATAAAGATAGCTTCATGGCGTCCCAACGCAGTTGAAGCAGAACACATGCCAACAAACATTATTGTCAGCCTCAAAATAAAAACAAAACGTTCAGCTAAGGGTCAATCAATCAAGAGCACTTTGAAGAAAATTCCATTTAGATATTACAAATCATAACAGAATGAATTTAAACCAGCTGACTTTCTGTGAGGAGGACGTCCATGTACAATAAAAATTAGGCTGGTTTTTCAGTGTCCAACTTTTCTATTTTCTTACACTTGGATGCAGTCACTGGTGATGGATGCCAGTTTTTTAAATTGTGTTTTTGTAGTTCATTTTATAAAGATCTGAAGTAATCGAAAACAGATCAACAGAGGGAACTCTAAGTAAAAACTCCATCATGAAAGGAGAGTTGTAAAATCCACTTAATATTGACAGATGTGTAATGACTTTCTCATGCTCACTTTTCATTTAGGTTTGTCATATCTATATATGTACGTGGGTTTTTTTCTTATTTTTATATATGTACGTGCACGCACACATCACCACATTGAGAAATAGTCCACAAGATACCTACAAAAATACTCTTTCATCACAGCAGTCTTTATTCATTATCCAGTAAGTTTATTTAAAATCCCATGATATTTTTGCTATAGATAGCAGATATTTAAGTATATAATAAAAGATTCGTAATGTATAAATAGGATTGTTATTTTTTTAACTGCAGCATTATTTAGTCAACTGGCCAGAGAATAAAAAAAGTTGAAAATGCAATTGAACAATTTTACCATTGTTAAATTGGATCCTTATGGGATAATCAACCTTTATATATTTCATTTTAGCTTGCTTTTGTATGTTTTATTTTTAATTTTAAAGGTAGTTTAAATAAGTTTAAGATTTTTCCTGAATAAAAGAAGCTCTGCTCTCTAAGGCAACCAGCAAAAATCGTTGCTCACTGTGACTGGCAAGCCTGGGGCATTCTTTGATGTGCTTCCTACCACGTTTAATAAGGCCAAGAAGTTGCTTCTGATTCTAAGGCAAAAGGTTTGTTTATAGCTGAGATCATGTATTCATGTAATGTGTTGTCTGGGTTTTCTAGATCCATTTGCAAGTACAAAGTAAACGCACCATAATTTCTTTACATTTTTCTTCACGTTTTTGACTTTCTCTAGCCAGCAAGATAAGAAGTACAAGCACTAGCAATCTCGGCTAGCAGGTGCACTCAACATAAAAGCTCGAGGTGTGTACACACCTCATGACTGACCCCCAGGGTGCCTCCGGGTGTAAAACTCCTTTCCTGCTACTTTTCCCCCTCCCCTATCACACACATCTCTATTAAGGGTGGAGGACTGCTTGTGTTGGCTCGCCTCTGATGAGACTGTTTGAAAAAGTGCAGAGAGCTCTGTGTGGCGTGGTGGTCACACAAGTGACACAGGGCTGCCCTCACTCCCTGGAGCTTCACCCGGCATGTGTTGCCCCACATGAGCACATCCTCCAGAGCTCTGATACTGTCTTTGCAATCAAAGGCAGCAGTACTCCTGACGGTTATAGTCTGATAAAACGTTTTCATTTCGTGTCATTGAGTGAATCAAAAACCACTTTACCTGTACTGAACCACTGTTAAGTTCTGCTCCCCACAGTGCCTCGCACATCGGATGTACCTCATCCAGCTTGACTTACTGGGTTCTCCACCATCGATAAAGTGCTGCAGTGTGCCATCTTGGTCATATATCTGGGGGAGATGTCGCAAGGTCAAGTAGTTAGAACAAATCATCAGCAATCATTTTCACTGCTTTGCTGGTGTCTCTCTGTGGCTTTTCCAAGACTTTACTGACATAAATTTTGTCATTTGTATACTGATACTCTCAGAAATATACATGAAAAAGCAGAAAAGTATTTAAGGGGATGCAAGTTTATCATATTTCTCTTATCAAGCCAATCTTTTCATATTAAAAATATTTGTGGTGTCTCAAAGATGTGACCATGTTTCCCAAAGAATATTTAACCTATTTTGACAAGCTGGCCTTAAATAATGAACTGCCAGACAAACAAGAAAATCTGGATGTAAAGCGTACATTGAAATGGTTGGGACATCTGGGCAAGGGGCAGTAGCACTCCCTAAACAAGTATCCCTTCTTTCACGTCTCAGTTGCAGCAAGAGCATATACTTCAGCAACCTCACATGATATGTTAGGGAGTTGTACAATTCATAATATCAAAACAAATGAGACTAGGAGGAAAAAAGGAGTTGACGATGCCTTTAGGAGCTCCCTCGAGACATATAATTTTTTGAAGTACTAAATGAGAAATCCGTCCTGAGAGAATCATCGTTTTCCTAAACATGACATCTCTGCTAAGGACATGAGAGCCAGTTATGGTAATTTTAAAAAAAGACAGTATTATGTTTCTGTTCAGAAGTGGATGCTCTTTCTGAAGTCAAGAATAAAGTTACTCTGGAGGCTCTGAAATTAAAAGGTAAATGTTTCATGCATACCTGCCCTCCTGACTGTTTAAAAAATGTTGCCTAGGTAGGTCTAATCCTAATAAAAGCATGCAACCTCACAAGATTTTTACATGTTACACAACTACTTTTTCAAATTTCACAAATGCATCTGAACAGTTAGGTGCCTATCTGAAGTAAATCTCCATGCCTTTTGCCTTTCTGTGAACACCATTTGCTTTAATATCTGTACCCCAAAAATGTTACCTCTTTTGAAATTGTATGTGCTTAAATCAGGGTCTTCTTGAAAGTATTAATTTTGCTAACTAAAGAGGAAGCACATTTATTACATGGAATTGAACATTTCTAGTGTATACAAATTAACAATCCTGAATGTCTATTTCAATATCAAGAGAATAATCTCAGAAATTACGTAACTATATTCAATACTTCCTATTTTTAAAAGAGCGTTTCCTACAGTTCACACAAAAATATACACAGGAATCAAGACCTGACTTTTTCCTCCACCGAAGGAGAGTCACAAATTCAAGCACCAGCCTTGCTTTTGTTGTTGGCCAAGAGAGACTGTGAGTAATCAGGAGCAATATGTCCATTGCAAGAGGATAAGTGACATAGAAATCAAGTGTCTATGGCAATCCTTATCATTTGTTCCTGAGTGTCTGTGACAAGCATCAGGCGGAACCTGGCCAAATACTCCTATGTTGGATAAGCAAGATGGTATCCCAACATGCACTGAGTGGAATAAAGTCAGAGAAACTGAGAGTCCTCAGAAGTAAACAAATACTCCAATATCAGGGATGAAGTTTATTTTTATATATGGTAGCATGTTGATTATCATCATGGACGTATTCTTATGCAAGTATCTTAGCAAGTATGTTGAATATGCGAGAAAAATAGGCTAAACAATAAAAATCTGTGATTTTTAGAGAAGTTCTACAGGAAATCAGCCTGTAAAAAGGAAGAAAAGGAAAAATTAATGACTGACAGTACTTGGCTGGAACCATTTTGGCATTATCTATGCAAATATTCTCAGCAGCTTTTATTATCTATCCATTTACATGCCGCTTATTCACATAACAATATATGGCTTAACACGAGGCAAAAACAATTCCCGTAAATAAAGACCTGATAGCTTCCTAATCCCCAGACGATATGAAACAGGAAAGACAAAGAGGTCTGCCATAATCAGTACTGACACTCATATCTTGACTCACAGCGTCCTACTCAGAACTTTGTGTAAATAGACAGTTATTAACTGAGATGAAAAATAAAAATCTGTCATGAAAACATAGGACTGGATCTTTCCTGGGCTTTGGTGAATTGGAAGGACTGTTCTACAACAGTAAGTATTTTCAAATACTTTATTCTCACAAGTAGTGATGCATCAAGTGACACTATGCCCTCCTTGCCTAGGAGAAATTACTGGCATTCTTGCATAGTCATAATCTATCCAACATCATTTTTAGCCCTGTTCTTACAGGACTGTAAACCCATCTGTAAGGAAGCAGAAGCCCTATGCTTAGAAGGGAAATAACAACACTATGTTGAATCTGTTTATTTGTCAAATTGCAGAATACAGGTCAAAATCTGGAAAAAAACCCACAAAAACTGGATATGCTTACTATTTTTCATTTCACTATCATGCAAGAGTTCTTATTTATTTTGCAGCTACATAAATCAGGCAACCATTGAAGATATAACTGCCTGAAGAAACCCTCGTGGGGGAGAAAACCACAACCTGCCGTAACAGAAAAAACAAACCTGTAGGACAAGCTGTGAACCCAGGCGCTGCAGTAAACTGTGGATACACATATTCACCCACATTTCTATTACACATGCATACATCCTTAAACACTCACAGTATCTATTACAGAAAATACTGCAGATACCTGTGATAAACTGATGTTACTGGAAGTCTTTGACTACCTCGCTAGATCATTACATCTGTCTATACTGGCATAATTTTCAACACATCGCAAGACCCCCATGGCAAAATAAAATACCATTTCTCCAAGTCCCTGCAGACACTGTATTTATTTTTTCTGTATCTCACATCAGTTGCTGATCTAAGTAGTGGAAACACAATTAGTTATTTCATTTTTCTACTTTGATTGTAAAGTAGTGTTAGAAGTGTTACTGGAGCTTCTTACTGGACCTTTTCCTCTTCTGACACGAAGTACTTAGTAACTGTTCTGTTTGCTGAGTTTTAAGGGTTTGTCTTTTGTTGTGGTTTTTTGTTTGTCTGTTTTGTAATGGAATGAACCAGATTTGTGGAAGAGACTGGAATCTGATAAAAGAGGACTGCACTCACCTCATTTGATATGCGTTACCGTCCCCTTTAGCAATTGCCATATAGTTAATGATCTTCTTAATAGGTTCTTGACTGTTTATGGATATTTTACTGGTATGTTCCCGATCAAGACATTTAGAATGTGACACATATTTTTACTCTGTGAATTTAATCGTTTGATTTCAGAATACAACAGAAACTGCTTTATTTTCCAAGAAAGTGAGTCCAAAGCATAGTCATCAGAAAACAAGTCTTCTCTTTTTGGTATTTCCTATTCCCTTCCTTGCAAACACCCCTTTATTAAATAATCAAGACATAAATAGAGGTCAGGTTCATCTTGTAATGGCATGCAAACATAAATTAAATATGAAGGACTGAAGGTCTTACATGCTGGATTGCTTGGTGATAATTATTTGGAGGACATGAATGTTGTTGTTTTAATGACAGTGATAAGAGCAATGCACAATGGCAATAATAATAACATAACTTCTAAAGCACACTGCATTTCATGTAAGTGATGCTCTAAAATCTCTGAACAGCCATAACTAAGTAAAATAAACAAGGACCATCTAAGATCTAAGCAGTATTAAAAGACAAGGCAGAGTGCTAAAGAGCCTTCTGAGAACCTTCAATTACTTCAGTACTGATATAGTCAGTATTGCTGACTTGGATCAATGGGGCAAATCTAATTCCAAAGCTAAAGACCGTTGCTCCAGTTTCTGGTATAGATGCCACAAAATTTTAGGTTAAAGAAGTTCAAATGTTACAGCACAGCTGCAGAGAAGGCCAAGTTATGAAGCAATTAAAAACAATTTCATGGAAGAGGCAACAAGAGCAAAAATATTTTGTTGAAGTTCTTTCCTCTCTGTCTATTGCCTTCTCTTCTTCTCTTTCCATGGTCTGCTAAAGGATTATGTCTTTAGAAATTCTTCCTGCATTTTATTTTTCCGTTTAGTCAGATAAGAAAGATATTAACAGATAATTATTTGACCGCCCATTTTTATTTCAGGCAGTCAGAGAATAGACTGATCCTGAAAACAGAAATTTTCTTTGCCCATACATTTATTTTGTAAAAGTACTATTAGAATATTTGTTTTATGTTGCAAGACATCAAAAGAGATGTGAAAAAAACCACAAAATATGCAAGAATTAAGTCTTACCATTAGGAGAGACTCTTGCATTTTGCTTCTCACTGCTATTCTTAGTAATATCATGTGCATGAAATCAGAGAATTTTCGAATCACTTACTATGACTCTTCTCCTCTCAGAAGAAATTTTACTCTTGACTTCAATGGGAATAGTCAAGATAGCAAAGATGTACCCAAAACTACCGGTAATATGGTGACAAAGTTGTAACCAGACTGACATGTTAGATGGGGTAGCATCCATACAAGCTATATTCTTTCTATAACAGTGTATGAACCTACAAGCCACACTTACACTCGAGTTTACTTCTTTGCTGACTTGGACATCAGAACTGAATAAGCTCTACATTAGGTAAATCTCACTATTGTGAGACCTTGCTCTTGATGTAAAAACACTACAGCATCTTCTACAGGTGTCTATCCTAAACAGACGTTGAAAAAACCACCGAAAAGGGTGATGGTTATAAGCCTGGCTAAATAGCTGACAGTCTGTAAAACGTGTGCAATTATAGAATCATAGAATCGTTTAAGTTGTAAAAGACCTTTAAAATCATCCAACCCTTAACCTATCACTGCCAAGCCAAGAACTTAATGAAGTCCCTAAGTGCCACAACTACACTTCTTTTAAATACCTCCAGGAATGGTGACTCTACCACTTCCCCGGACAGCCTGTTCCAGTGCTTGACAACCCTCTTGGTGAAGAACTTTTCCCTAATACCCAAGCTAAACCTCTACTGGTGCAGTATGAGGCTCTTTACTCTTTTCCTGTTGCTTGTTACTTGGGAGAAAACACCAACTCTCCTTTTGTAGAGAAAACTACACCCCCTTTCAGGCAGCTGTACAGAGCAATAAGGTCCCCCCAGTCCTCCTTTTCTCCAGGTTAAACACCACCAGCTACCTCAGCTGTTCCTCACAAGATATGTACTCCAGACCCTTCCCCAGCTCCATTGCCCTTCTCCAGACATGCTGCAGCACCTCGATGTCCTTTTTGTAGTGAGGGGCCCGGAACTGGACACAGGACCCATGTGGCCTAACCAGTGGCGAGTACATGGTGACAGTCACTGTCCTGGCCCTGCTGGCCACACTATTGCTGATACAGGCCAGGATGCCATTGGCCTTCTTGGCCACCTGGGCACAGCTGGCTCATGTTCAGGTGCTGTCGATCAGCACCCCCAAATCCTTTTCCACCACGGCATCTTTCCAGCCACTCTGCCCCCAAGCCTGTACCATCAACTAGGGTTGTTGCGACTGAAGTGCAGGACCTGGTACTTGCCCTTGTTTGACCTCATAGAACTGGCCTCAGCCCATCAATCCAGCCTGTCCAGATCCCTCTGCAGAGCCCTTCCACCCTCCAGCAGATCAACACTCCTGTGTAAATTAATGTAACCTGCAAACTGACAGAGGGTGCACTTGATTCCCTCATCCAGATCATGGATAGAGATACTGAACAGGGCTGTTCCCCAACACTGAGCTGTGGGCAACAACATCTGTGACCAGCCATCAGCTGGATTTAGCACCACCCAACTCTAGTCTCTGGACACACCCAGCTACAATTTTTCACTTGAAGAGTACAAGCCATCAGCATCCAGTTCCTCTGGCAGAATTCTGTGGGAAAGGTGTCAAAGACTTCACTGAAGACCAGGTAGGTGACATCCAAAGCCTTTCCCTCATCCGTGAAGTACATCACACTTTCACAGAAGGAGACCAGGTCGGTCAAGCAGGACCTGCCTTTTGTAAACCCGTGCTGGGTGTGACTGGTCCTGGTTGTCTGCATGATAGCACTCAAGATTATTTGCTCCATGACCTCCCCTGGCACTAAGATCAGGCTTACAGGCCTGTTGTTCCCTGCATCCTTCTTCCTACCCCTCTTGTACCTTCACGTCCGCTGGCCTCTGGTCAGCTGGGACCTTCCTGACGAGCCATGGCCACTTATTGCAGGTGGCTTAATGAGCTCTTCCACCATCTCCTCAAGACCCTTGTGTCAATCCCACCTGACCCCACAGACTTGTGTATGTCTAAATGGAGTAGCAGGTATCTTACCATTTTTCTCTTGATTACAGGGGCTTCATTCTGCTTCCCACACCTGTCTTACAGCTCAGAGGACTGGTTATTCAGAGAAGAACTGGTGTTGCTCTTAAAGACTGGGGCGAAAAAGGCATTAAGTTCCTCAGGCTTTTCCTCATCTTTTGTCACTGTTTCCTCAAGTATCTACCAAAGGGTGGAGATTCTCCTCAGCCCTCCTTAAGTTGCTATGCAAGTTATAGAAACCTTTTTCATTTTCTTTTACAGCAGGTAAGTTCTACTTGGGCTTCGGCCCTTCTAATTTTCTCCCTGCATAATCTCACAACATCCTTGCAGTCCTCTGAAGTTGCCTGCCACTTTCTTCCAAAGGTCACAAACTCTCTTTTTTTCCCTAACTTCCAGCCCAAGTTCTCTGTTTGACCAGGCTAATCTTCTTCCCCACCAATTAATCTTTTGGCATATGTGGACAACCTGCTGCTGTTCCTTTAAGATTTCCTTCTTAAGGCACATCCAGCCTTCCTGGACTTCTTGCCATTCAAGACTGGCCTGTTTAGGGGACTGGATGACAGAGTCCCTTGGGAGGCAAAGTCTGCGCTCTGGAAGTCCAAGACGGCAGTTCTTCTAATCCTCCTCCTTACATCTCTGAGATTTGAAAACTCTATCATTTTGTGATCATTGTGCTGAAGACAGCCTCTGATGACCACATAACCCTCAAGTCCTTCTCTGTTCACAAACAGCAGGTCCAGGACGGCACATTCCATAGCTGACTTCTTCACCATCTATGTCAGGAAATTATCTTCCACACACTCCAGGATCATTCTGGATTTTTTCCCATCTGCTGTGTTCGATTTCCAGCAAATATCAGGTAAATTGAAGTCTCCCACAAAAAAAAGGGATGACAATCATGAGACTTCTCCCAGCTGCTTATAGAATATTTCACCTGCTTCTTCATCTTGGCTGGATGATCTACAACAGACTTCCACCAGAATATCTGCTCTATTGTCCTTCCCTTTTGTTCTTACCCATAAACACTCAGTCCTGTCATCACCATCATCTTCTTCTAAAAGACACTGCCGTACCTTCATTCATTTATATTTTTTTAAATTCACTTTCAGCCATTTCACTCATCCTCTGTAACAAACTAGTACGGTAAGTAAAGTTGAATACATGTCTGCTTTCATAGATGAGGGAAGAGTGTTCAGTGGCATTACTAGTAGAAGAGCCAGTACAGAACAAATGACAGAGAAGGGTACCTCTCCCATAAAGCTGAAGAAATAGCTGTCTCTTGCCTGAAAAGCTATGAGACTCACACAGATAACTGAACAGTAAAATTCAGTGATTTGACTTGCCTAAGGCAGTGATTGTTAAGCAAAATGCCGATGAACTCTAGAGTTTATTATGACAAGTATTTATTTGTTAGAGCTTCTAATCACGTCAAACTGAAAACAAACTGGACTGTATGTATGACTTGAAACTTACTCATTTAGGTTGGATTTTGTGTGGTATACTGGTGCTTAGCCATCTTTAAAATCAACACACTGCCAAAGGACCTCTTCATCTAGAAAGTCTGAAATGTTCAGAAGATTCTGCATGAACTGAAAGAGAGAAGACTACTAACAGAATTCCTTGGAAATATTACATTTAAGAAGCATAGTTTAGGCTGAAAATCAAACTACAGCTGGGTTCATATTGATAGCAACAAGTGTTCAAAAATGAATGCTTTTAGACTTTAAATGCCTTAATATTAGGAGCTGGGCATCTGCTTTAGGACAGGAGAGCCGTTCTAAATATATGTCTTTCTCTTGTTACACACTGAATGAGAAGGGATTTAACTGTCACTTCCTTCTCACTTCTTTCACTAGCTCGATGGCCAAGTAAGGATATTCAGCAAACTTCCTAAGAACTTTTTAGTCTCACTGTATAAAAGAAAAATGAAATATAATGGAGCTCAGAGGAAAATTAAATGCATGAAAAACTCTCCAAATACAGTTTAAGTATGAGGAAAAAACTGATGTTGATTTATGAAAATAGTAATATTATATGATCACATCCTTTGCAAAGATCACATCTCAAACACTGAAATATTTTGTAAATTACATGCTATCTTTTAGATTACCTATACAGTGAACAGGCAAATTATTCCCAGCCAGAATAAAGAAAAGACTATTCATCACATTGTGATAAATCCAATTTTGGTGCCTAATAAATATTATTGAATAGTGTAGTGTGTAGTAACAGTCAACTATACACATAAAACTGGTATGCAACAATAGTAGTATACATGTCGTCAACCTCATTCTACTGTAAGTGGAAATGTTTGGACAGGTTCCCTATTCAACTGCATGGTCATTATTTCAGAAAGACATTGGTTATAAATACTTCTCATACGTTCCACTGTTTCTTGATAAGGCTAATTGATTTGCTTTACCAGTTAAAATATGCCTTCAGATTATTTATGGACAGATAGCAGAATCAAAAATATAAATATGTTACAGATAACATTCAAGCTGTTGTCTTAGGATGAGATAAAAATACTTTAGTTTATTATTATGTGGAAAATTAAAGCCAGTTACTACAGTCTTTATATCTATATGAAATAAATCCATGTCAATAACTAGTTACTTGCTTTGAAGTGCTTCTATTTTTAAAATAATAATTGATGATATCTCCTTGTCATGTAGAAAATGCAGCAGTCCATTCAAAGAATGATTTTTCTTTACTGCGATATTTATATTACATGCAATTTGTTTACACTCAGAATTATCATCAAGTTTTCCAAAGCATTTTGAACTGCTATAAGCAATTAACAGAATAGAAATCTGAAATAAATGAGCAAGGAGGAAGTATCAGGAGGCCTCACTGGTTAAAGTCAACCCCAAATTTTTTGTCCAACTGGATGCAACCCCTCTGTGAAAATGCACAGAAATATATCCTGACAGCCAATGGTCTTCTTTGACTGCTCACACAATTCAAAGCAATTTTCTAAAATTAGCCATATCTGATATGGAGCATACATCTTGTAATATGTACTCAATGTTATTCTCTTTAATCTAGGAGGCATCATCCAGCAAATTTTATAAAAGAGAATACTTGCCAAATAATATTAAAAGCTATTTCGTTTTAATGTTTCTCAAAGGATTATGGCATACGAAACTATAAACATTGGTTTGAACTGTCTGTGCTAGGTGAAAGGCTTCATCTCTCACTTAGACCCCAGTCCAGCAAACACTTATGCACATGTTGTAGCCCCATTGATCTCAATGGGACTACTCGTGTGTGAAATCAAGCATCTGTGCAAGCGGTTGGAGGACTGGGGCCTTATTCCAGGAAGTGTCATGAAAGCAATGCCCTGCTGATTATGTGGACTTCATAAAATTACTTTTTTTTTAAGTCAGGTCTCAGTGGTTTGTTTTGACATTAGCCCATGGAGGTCCTGGAATAAGAAAGAATTTCATATAACACAACAGTGTTACTCAACAGCAGGGCAATGAGAGGAAGACACAGAGCAGAAAAAACACCACTCATGAAGCTGAAAACTTGCGTGCGTGTAAACAGATCCGTAAAGGACCAGTGCTCTTGCAGTATCCACTGACATCACAGGGCCTTCCCTGTGTGTGGTTTTGCACTCTCCTGACAGGTCCAGTGATAGGACAAAAAAAGCTGTGGTCCTCCAGCCATGAGTCATTCTGCAATGGAGACATTTTTGTTTAACGTTGTTATTTCCACCCTGTTCACTATACTGTGTTCCTGTGCAGCACTGGTAGCAGAAGACCATGTGGAGGCAACAGATTTAAGTGGTTTTCTCCAGTCTTTTCTATGTAGGACATGGAGCATGAAGAGAAAAAGTATTGCCAATCTAGGCTCACTATTCACTCACTAGAGAGACCACAAAAAGAACCAGACTAAAAAGGAAAGGATGGTTTGAAAACAGAGAGACAAATTATCAAAGCTGAAATAACCCAAAAAGAAGACTCAAAAGCCCATTGACTGGTAAATACATGACCCAGTAAATATAACAGGAACAGAGTTACAAGAAAGCGCCCAATACTGAAAACCCTCATTCAACTGGAAAGAACCAACAAACTTTCTCAGTAATAAAGCTCCTAGAATTATTTTCTAAGCCAGAGAATCAAGGCAATTACAGTGATTCTTTCTTGCTCCCAGTGCCTCTGAGAACAGAGCACTTTTTCCTTTGCAAGGTAATAACAGAGCTTTGGCCATTTTCTTGAGGCTTCTCAAAACTGTTAGACATTGAAAAGTGAAATTAAAAAGTGTTTGTTTCATACTTTTTCATTCCTTTACAAAACCAAATATTCCAGAAGGATTTTGGCAGATTTTATCACTCAGCATCAAGCTAGACAATGCAGCTGAAACAAGTGAGCAGGTACACACTCCTGGGGTGGCTTACTGATGGCTCTAGATCTCGGAGAAATTGCTCAGGACCAAAAGAAACTCAAAAGTGGAAATCATTCTAATTTGCCCTGATTCTTAAATTTGAGAAGGAACAAGAGTACAGAAGGTCTGTTCTTCAAATTTAAGGCTTACCTTACTTGTCAGAGGAAGCTGATGGCCCAAGAACAGCACAGCTTTTCATCCCTCACTCCTATAATTTCTGTTAAGCGCTTTTTCAAAACACTGTTCCGAATCGTGTTTTCATAGTTTTGTGCATGAATCAGCACTTCTAGAGAAGCAGCAGATCTTAGACGTGCAAATCCCCGACTCAGTGCTCAGGGGTATTTTCAGACATACTGAAATATGGTGTACAGAACACATGGCACAATTACCATTCTGTAAATGACACTTGCTAGATTGCAATTCTTGTTTGATTTCAGTTTGCAGCATTTGGGGCTTCACCTTATTTTCTTTAGCTTTAGGATTTTTAAGAGCTCTGATACCATGTTCCTTTAAGCTTTTAAAGAACTAAATTATAAAGGTACTTATCTTTTCAAGCTCCTAGAGACTGAAGACATCTGCAGGTAGGGTGTCAAGAGGATGGAGTCCCTCTTCTTGAGGGTGCCAAGCAATAAGATAAGGGGCAATGCTCAGAAACTGATGCACAGGAAATTCTACCTGAGTACGAGGAAAAACTTTACCGTGAGAGTGACTGACCATTATAGCAGACTACCCCAAGAGGTTGCAGAGTTTCCTTCTCTGGAGATATTCAAAAGCTGTCTGAACACAATCCTAAGTAGCATGCTTTAGGAAACCCTCCTTGAACAGGGAGGTTGGACTATGTGACTCCAATGGTCCCATCCGACCTTACATATTCTCTGATTCTGTAGAGACATTCTCAATCCCGTAGTAGAACTGGCAAAAAGTCCTTTAGCAAGTTAGACTTAAAACAGCCACTGAAGTCAATGGGACTCAAGTTTTAACTCATTTGGACATTTACGGACCATACATACCTGGCTGCTTATTAGGCAGGTAAAAGATTACATAATTCACTCTAATTTTCTAAGCAACACTACTTGCTTTGAGACAAGGAATCCTTCTATTTTCTTTGCGTGTAGCATAAGTGGCTATGGTCTCATTTAAGCAGGGCTGTTCGGGGAGCTGTGGAATCACAAGGTTGGAAGGAATCTCTGAAGATCACCACATCATCTCGGAAGATAGGGATGACTTCTACCACCTTTGTTTTGAAATTCCTGACTCATTTTTCATGGGCATTCTATGAAAACAAAAGACCTGAGAAAAAAATCCCAACCCTAATTCAGAAAAACACCACATGTGAAAAAACCCTTTGAAAAGAAAGCCTGTCCACAAGTAACCTCACTTTCAAGAAATGTGAAGAACATTACTTTGTTCCGCTGCCTAATATATTGGTTGTGATCCACTCATAAGCATTAGTTACTGGACGAGGGCAATAGTAGCTATATTCAGGTGTGTAAACTTAAGTTCCCACTAGTGTTTCTGGTGGGTTCAAGTATCCCACTAAAACCCCAGTGACTGCTCAGAAGACGGGCAGTTATCCTTAAGTTCTGAGTATTACTTGCCAGCCCTGTCAGTATGTCTTAGATACTTTCCAGGATTTAAAATGCCACTAAACACCTCCATTCAGACACTCGAATTGCTCTGCAGATGCCTGCGTTTAGCTCCTGTCCTGAAAAAGGTTTGTCACATGGCTTATAGCAAGTACTTAAAGTCTGTGTCTTGATCCTGTGGCTGTAGAAATCAGGGATTTTGATAAAATTTTTTGTGCACCATTTGCTTATCTTCACTCTGAGTTTGTAAGTAAATATGGATAGGCACTGTGTTTACAGCGCATGTGTAGAACATCTATCACAGCAGAGCACCCATTTACTTCTACAATACAGACTCCACAGATAATTCTTTCAATCCTTTTTTAAACTTCTCATTAAGGCTTACCATAAATGAGGAATTTCAGTAAAAATTACATACCTTAGAAAATATACTTAATTCCTTTGTGAGTTTTAAATAATGAGGCACAGTGATATTTTTAGTTTGGAATATTTTGGAATGTCTGGAATGTCAAGTTCCCCAGATGATGATTAAAAGGTCAAGTAATAAAGTATATGATAAACTGTGCCTGAGATTCCTCATAAAACAAATGAGTAATGGCTGTACAAACTCTGTTGCCATGTTTTCATATCAAAAAATTCCTACAGTCTATTATTCCTTCAGATTTGTTGAATTACAGGATTGTCAGAAAAACAGCACAGCAATGGCTAGTTTGCAGCTTCTTTGGGGCTGAAGTTAGTCAAGAAGCAAATGAAAGGAGTGCGGTAAGGAGTAGTGCTGATGTTGCTAGTGGATGTCATAGTGGAGAATGTGAAAACGGTTTTTTTTGTTTCCAAAGTGCAGGTCTGGTGTTGGTAAGTATCATGTTAAGTTTCTTTAGAAGTGTGTTTGTTTCTGTGAGGATTATACCATTAGATTAGAACATTGCTTGAGACACAATCACAGGAGCCCTCCAGAGCTGTCAAGCATTTGGCATATCTCACTTATCTCTAAGGGTGGCAGGGGCCATCAATACAAAGTGGACCATCAATCAATATGGGGTCTTCTTCAGACATTGCCTGTCAGCTGATCAGAGGAAGACTTTAAGGAATCAGCTTTCCATTATCAGGATTTGGTCTGTGATCAGAACAAGCCACTAAACCTTTTACTTTTCACTTGGCAAAAACATACACACTGGAAAAAAGTCCTGACAGTTCATTCATTTTGCTCCATCACTGGAGCCAGATGATGTTTGACTCGGGAGACCCACCCTCTTTGATGTTGTACTCTTTTGAGAGTGCCCTGCTGTGAAAAAAATTTTCTTCTTCCAAATTAAAGAGAAATATTTCTGTGTCCAGCTGTTAAATGTGACATTTGCCATTTTTCAGTGCACTGGCTTTGTGCCATCTCACAGGCTGTGTTTCAAGCCTATCTTTTTCCTTTCCCCTTCTCAGCAGCAATATCCACAATGTGTTAGTGTCTCCAACTTCTACATACATCAATACCAAAAGGGAAAATACGAGTAATACTGCATTTCTCTGAACTACAGCAGCAATATTTATGTCTCTTCTGATTTTTTTAATTAAAGCCAGCAATCCTTCATGCAATGGAGGATAAAACCTTTAAATACGATCTGTGAAAAGCCGACTTCAGTTTCATTTTGATTGCAGTAGGCAAACCATGCCGAAGCAAAGCCTCAGTAGAAAACATTTACTGGTTAAATGAGTGTGGGTATTACGAAAACTTGTTTTGTGTCCACATCAAAAAAATGGCATCCATTCAGCAGCCCTAGCTCTGTTTAAATTAAGACAAACTTCTCATGAAATCTTGAATAAATATTTAGGTTTATGTAATCAAGAAAATCTGTATCTTCTCATATTTATTAAGTGTAATTTTTTGAGTTATAAAAACCACTGTCACAAACTGTGTATACAGTAAATAAAGGGTGAACTCATCATTATGACGTTTTGCCTATCCATTGAGGTGGATGAAATGCAACAGGTTCCAACCATTCTTCAGTCCGAGCTCTCTATAATCCTTTTCATTTCCATATTTGCTGATACAGAAAAGGATCAATGTTTCATGGATTTTGGCAAGGTCATTATTACAAACCTATGTTTTGTAATTAATCTCAGACTATGACCAGCAAATCTGAATAACTGCTCATGTACTCATCACATCTTCACGCTGTGAAAATTAAAACCTGCCTGAGAGCCTCAACGGATGAGAACGGAAACACTTAATTTCAAAAAATTACATGAATGATAAGAAAAACAAAGCACTTCCCCTTTAGGTATTTATTCGCTTTGTAGATCCACGCCAAGAAAGAGTCTATTCAGATAGATCTGATCCAGAAATAAACAGTAAAGATGCTATCAATCTGGACTACAAATCACTCACAGTTTTTTAAATTTTAGAATGATACAGGTTTACAAATAGATATAAATTAGCCTCTCTCCAAAAGGCTAGCAGAGAGCCAAGCTACATTCTGTGGGGCTGCAGGCAGTTCTCAAAAGCTCTCTGGTATCTAACAAAGGCAGTACTGGGACTGGAGTAGTCCAAGCAGCACAGAGACGCTGGCTGTGACGGTGTTGGCAATTCAACAGCAGGCATGCTTACTTGTTCCTGGAATGAATCAATCACTGCCACTCCCAAAATTGCAAGCAGCACATATATATGCTCTATAAATTGTACATTTGGATCTCCGCATTCTGCTGGTTCCATGACTCTGGTTCCAAAGACATGACCTCGTTATAAGAATATAATTTATGCTGCTATGGTTCTTCTCTATCCTCATTTCTAAATAGATTAAGAAATAATTTTCTTACGGATAATTCTAACTTTCTCTTGTTTAGCTAACCAGTGCTATTCAAAATATTCTTTACTTGCCTCTAGTCTTCCATCGGCCACTGTTTCATCATGTTCCTTTTTTCTGTCCCTCAACCTATCAGGTGGCAGAAAAACATCCAAGAATACCTCATTAGAGTGAAAATAAAGGACTGATTCCAAAGAATTGTGTTGGTCTTTTTTTTTATTACTTTCTGCATTATTCTTTTTCACCTTTAAGAGAACATACCTTACCTTTATCTTTCCAGCTTTTCTCAACTCACCTCTCTGTGCCGAAATAATTTTCTCTAAAAGGTGAATTTTTTTGTCCCAAACAGGTATAAGTGAAAATGTATAGATGGCTTGTGTCGGCCAATACTAGTGAAGCAGGTCTATTTCAGAAAGAGTAGACTAGTTTGAGCAGCAACTCTGCTGGCCTTAAAAGACCACTTTTTTACAAAGAAACTCGAGGCAGATGAAATAATTTGAAACCAATAGAGCCAGTGATTATAATCTGTCTTGAATATTTTAACAGTAACATTATTTATGTAAAGCAAGTTCTTTTTTTCTCAGACTAAATTTAAAAAAATTAAAATAAACAAATTATTTTGATGATTTTGCCAGCATCCTCGGAATTTAATACAGAGGGGAAGTTAATCATTTTTAGCAAGTCTGCATGTAAAATTATTTTGCTGAATCTATTCAAAACCTCACAATGATTGTAAAGCAAGAACAATAACAAAGTGTTTTGGAGCAACAGTTTTTGTTTTGTTTTTTCTTTAGTTTGGATTATTTCAAGATTTTATGAACCAAAATATAATGTTTCATTGCAAGCTTACTGTGCCTTAAAAATGAAAGGAATTTTGAACTTAGAAATACTTTTTCTGTTTAGAAAATATAAGAAGTTCATATTTAGATAATTTTGAACTATTTTTCTCTAAGTTTTATTCATGAGAAATTTCCATGAAACTGGCATTTTTTTGCAAATAGTTTTGTTTTCCGAGCATTCACTTGTAAACAAAAAATTGTTTCCTTGGGAAACTCCAACAATTTGTAACCAGTTATCTGTTGTTAAAGTTAAAGTTAAAGACACACATAAAAACAGTCATGGCACCTAAGAGCTTGCAATCTAAAAGACACAGATAAGGCTAAATGAATTGAGAGACCCAGAAAATGTGATGAAAGCATAACCTTTCTCCACTCTCTTCCTGTATCTTTCTCCGTCATGCACAATCACAAAAACTCTCTGCTTAAATATAAAAGGAATAATAGGGAGTACGACTTCACAAGTTTTCCCAAGTTAAGCAGGAATTGCCATCCCTCCCCTCAGATAGAAAAGCTTTGGCTTCCCGGTGGGGTACAGATCTCTACCAGCTCCCTCCTTTTCATGGCAAAAATAACCCTGAATGTATCTGCAGGCAGGTTAAAATCTGAGCCCTTTCTTGGCCAGCATATATCCCCTGACAGCCAGTACACGGTAAAATAGGCAGTGTAAGTCAGATATATATTAGTTCATACATCTGAGGGCAAAGGAAAGACACACTAAAGAAAGGGCAGAGAAACCAAACAATGTAGAAAACAGCTATTTTTTGCAAGGGGTTCCTCAAGAACCGCTTGCTGATAGCAAGCAAATGACTACTTGTTCAGCTTCTTTTTAATGCCTCACAGACTGCATACTTACTGTACGTGGTTGTCTTTCCTAACTGGTTTGACCACTATATTTGCAAGATGAGGGAATATTAAAAATAACTGTGATCCAACTCTTAGCAATACACTCAGATTAACTGTTTTCAAAGAATTTGATGAAGCTGTAATAAAAATCAATTTATCCACAGAAAGCAGCACTTCTTGTTCTCAAATGGCAGATTTATGATTTCACGCAAGCATGAATATCCTAGAGCTCACCCTTTTTAATAAGGAGTCTTTTAAACGACATAAAATATTTGTCCTAATGAAGTAATGGTTTCCTAAGGTTTTGCTTCTTTTCTGTACTGCCTACAGTTTTATGTCTTTGTTGAAATGTGTCACTTCTTAAATTATGATGTTTTCCTAAGTCTACTATATTCTTTTTCTAACCCACACTAAGAAAGCACAATTGTCAGACATTATGTTTTGAGGGCGAACTGACCTCCAACGTATTATGGATAACGTAAATTTAAAATTTTATAGTTATTCTGAAAACATTCCTGAACTCAAAATCCTTGGTTGCTTAGTATCTTTAACTCATTCCACCTAAAAACAGTAAATTAAGAGGCTTATGTTTCTGCAAAAAACCAAAGTAAAAGGTGAGAGGGAAAGATGAAAAAGTACTTTAACTTTTAGGGAGTCACTGCTATTACAGAATCACGGCCAACTTTAGATAAGACACTGTACTGAGACAGCCCAAAGAGCTGTTGCGGTCCCAGGACTGTCATCTTAGCCTGTTCAAATTTGTCTAAAAATTCTCCAAGAAACTGGGAGTATAGGATGAGTGAGACAGGAGAGGTTAATGCACTGTGATTCTAGCCTCTCTGCTGACTCATTCTGTCAAAAAATACTGAGATTCATCCAACAGAATATGATAGTATGTCACTGTGGTAGATTTTGCTTCTTTTTCTCAAACGCTTTTCATTCTCCAGTGGAGAGCAGAGAAGGATCTGAGTTACTCCAGGCTTCAAAGGAAAGACATTTATTTTGTCCAGATAAGTAAATTGTCTAGTAATCCCATGTGGCATCTGGATAGGAAATATATTATACTTACTAGAAAATTGAGCAAATCCTTGGAATCAAAGATGAATAAACAAACTGACTGGGAGGAAAAGACACTTACCAGAGTCTTAATAATGAGGTACATTCAGGAGCATTCCAGACTTGAAAGGGTAGTTTTGCAGTGAGCACAACTAACGAAGCCTGGTTTTAGTATGGATGTGTGTCTTTTGTCCCCAAAACATTCACTGCTCTAATAATCTCCACTCTGACACTAATTTCAGTGTATAACCCTGATATGTAAATATTTTTCAGTTATTATGCACTTAGTACTGCTTCTATCACTGGAAGCTCAGCACACAGACGAAAATGTACAGTGCAGCCTGTCACTGCGAGTGCAGGAGGAATGGGGTCCTGGGACACTGTGCCTTGCAGTGTGTAAGTAGAGACAGGTAGATCAAAATTGCTCACAAAAATACCCAGTAGCTTTTGCTCCGTGAGATATAGATTAAGTCACTGAGCTTTGCTGACCCCCAAAGGTTTTTTTTCCTTGAAAGCATCCCAAAAGCACGTAACTTCTTCTAGAAGCCACTTAGTGAAATGTGAAGTAGCAAGAAGGTGAAATCTGGAACCATGCAGGACAGAAAAGTCATGGTGCACAGTTTGCACATGCTCAGCAAACCTCATGTGTTTTATAAACTGTGCAGGCAATAGGTCCAGATTGCAGCTGTTGCTTTCCCAAACCTCTGGAAATTTAAGCTGATGCATGTTTGGAAAAGTAAAGTTGCCATGACAATGACACAAAAATGCAATGACAATGACACAAAAAGAGTGTGCCCTGTATGCTTTTCATATTTGACTTCACTATATATACAGGATATCCTGTATTATACACACTGTCTGGCAGTTCTAAAAGAACTACATTTCCTGTTTTCTTTCTTTTTTTTTTCTACTTTTTCCACATTTCAGAAGATTTACCTTCTTACCTATGACATCAAATTCAGTGAAAATGCAGGAGGGATTACTGTATTCCTACCACTGACTGTTCTGACTGTTAATTAAATCCATTTCAATCACTACAGGTAAATCATTAACAATGACGCAGTTCAATTGTAGATACTTTCCATATTCATCAAATTTAAATATCACTTTTTATGACATTTTCTCAATCTAAAATGTGTTTTATCTAAAAATGTTCAAAACCTACAGTCACCAAAACAAACCCTCAGATTCTAACAGAGTTTTTGACATTGTAAATAGCATCTGAATCAGACCCCAAATTGTACTACTATGATCAGCTTTTAACACAAAATTGCATGGAAGTTCTACAAACAGTGTCAAAACACATCACGCTTCACAATGTAGAGCATCTGTATTTCCGTCTTTTAATTAGAGTGCGAATCCTCCAAAAGTCAGTACAATAATCAGCAGCAGCAGCAGATAGCTAGCAGATTCTTAATTTATAGTGGTGATGGGAGAAAAAGAGCAGGAAGACCTTACTGCACTTACGACAAATGATTGCAGCACTCTTCACCTGTAATATTACAAAGATATGTATTGCAATTTGCATTTTACACCCGATTTAAATCAGGCCATTAACTTTGCAATTCTGCTTAAACAGTCTGTCAACTTTAATGTTACATCTACATATAACTGTTCACATAAATGAGAAAAAAAATCCAAACCTCATCACATATGTCATTCACATACTGAATACAGTCAGTTCTGAGATTTGTATTGATTTAATATCCTTGAGAGCAAAAATAAACAGGACTCAAAAGATCCATCATGATGCAATTACCCAAAGTTTTCCTTTTAAAGTGCATCTCTGCTTGGTTCCTGACAAAATAATGTTGACTGTAAATTTGCAAATGTCTCAATTATAAAACTGCACAGATCTGAACTATAATAGTCAAAGCTCAACTGTTTTATAAATACATTTTAAATATGGCATTAATATTAAAATCCCATATCATACAACCAAAACAATTTAATATAACTTGCTATGGCAATAACCAGGTCATTTTTCAAAAAAAAATAGATAAACTCCATCATGCAATTTTGAACTTCTTCTGACCTTTTGATGGCTACGATTGAGAACAAATGTTATTAAATAAATACATTGGAAGCCTTTTATTTGCAAAACAGAGGGCGCTTGATTTAAGCAGCCTTTGTTTCAGTAGATATGTCAGATGCATTGCACAGGAAAAGATACCAGTCTTTCATATATATCAATTATAATCACAGATTAAAAATCTTACTGATTTAGAGCATCTTACTGATTTAGAGCATGCAATCAAAGTGACTGGGACTGGTAGAGACAAGTCTGTTCGCTGGGTGTAAATTAGTTACTTAGGTCATGGCAGCAGGGGATGTACTTAGAGCTACTTACTGTGCTTTACTGAGAGTTTGGTATCCCGTGGTAAGATAATTTTTGCTGGAATTACATCATTTATAAGACTGAAATAATTACTGTGATTAAAATTATTTGGCTTGTATCTGCCCAGAGGTGCAGAAACATCTTTGGATGCAATGCAACATGTTCTGAGTGAATTTGCAATAGGGGACCCTGATAATAAATACTGGGGTACTATTGGTGATTTCCTTTGTTCAAATGCAGGGTAAAATGAAGCTTGTTACTCACTTGAGGGTAGGATTCACTTCCACAGCAGTAACCAGCTGGGGTTATTATGAGTTATATAGCCTCACCCTACTGCCCAAAGTCCTTGTAGAGACAACAAGGAGAAGCAGGCAGCATCAGAGGGCAACACATCATAATCAAGGTTAACTCCCTTAGATCAGGTATTTACTGATATCAAAAGTGACTGGCTGATGCTGCAAGCACAACCTGCTACAAATTGCCACACCCTAGATGTGGACCCTACTCTCTTACCGAGACTAGTACTCAAAGATTTCAGTCATTTTTTGTATTGCTTTCATACTGGTTGTTTTCTCATGCGCTTGAAGAAAAAGGTATAAACAATTTTTATCATCTTAACATTGAAGTGTGACTATTGTAGTATATTTTTTACTAGAAAACAAAAACACCTTATTTATATAAATACATTTATAAGTAAATATATAGAATCATATCAGTCTTAAAACACTTAGCCACCATTATGACTATGAAAGCATGCTGTCAACCAATGAGGAGTTTGGGGTTTTAAAATTTTTTTCAGTGTTCTTTCCAAAACATTTTCTTTTTTCTTTTTTTTTTTTGATTGAGTACACAGCAGCAACAGCAGTTTTTAAGAGAGCTATGGTTTCTAAGGCTGCTGAAAGCTGCTTTCCTAAAATGACCTTTCCTACCCAGTAAATGATTACAGCATGTCAAAAGGAAAAACAACAAAAGGAAAAAAACCACATTTTTTTTGTCATACTGCTCACAAAACTACAGTTTTGTGAAGCTTTTCAGACACATGCTCAAAAGTTAAAATACAAAAATAAATAAATAAAAGTGTTCCCCTTCCACTCAATTTTAATTTCAAGACTTGACAGGCTGGCATGTCTCAAGTCATTTTATGGAAGCATTGAGATAATATGTAGTGGCAAGAATATGAGAATGTCTGGAGCATGACAAGAATGGGATACCACTGCTTGCACTGCAGCAAAATCTTGACGTTACAAATGACAACATAAAATATTAAAGCCTGGTGAGTCTATTTCAGCCTTATCAAATGAAGGAGAAAAATTCTTTACTTAAGACCAGAGGCTCTAATTCCTCCACCAGGAGAAGGGCCAAGGGAGGACATAGTTTCCACATGGAAGATGCAGTGGCTCCAAACAGTCCATCACTCCATGTCAGAACCAGATTGAACTGGGAGGGCAGGTGGGATTCTAGTAAAGCAGTTGTGGCTCCCCTTGCTGACCTTTTCTCTCCAATGACACCACGCCAGATCACCCAGCAGGCCCTGTGTAAACGCAGCCTTGTCCCGTGGTGCACATGACCATCTTCTGAGCTCTCCAAAGGCAGAGGTCTTTGCAGATCTTTTTCTTAGCAGTGCAGAAATCATTGCTGTCAAAATCAGGTCTTTGGGACGCAAACCATACTCAACCTTGTACAAAATAAAGCACCAACTCAGTCTTCCAGCAAAGCCTAATTAGAAGACTTAATCAGAGAAAATCGTCCTGATGCTTGCATTAGTATAAACTTACAGGAACTGAAACACAGGAGACAGTACAGCGTATCTACTCAGGCAGTAAGAAAAACGATTGTGTGAAACTATGTAATAGTGTCATCTAGTGACTCTTCCCATAATCTTATTATCCAGACAGTGCAAACAGCTACAGGAAAGGCCAGTTTTTACCTTGCTGAAGTGAGCTGTGCCCATACTCTCTACCGACACTTGGCATTCAGCTGTGACAAGACTTCACAAGCAAACCGAGAGCATACATACACAAATACAATGTTTGCAAACAACTGTCTGGTTAGTGCATAGATACCCTTAACTCTGTGTGTGGAAATCCTAGTGGAATGCCAATGCTAGGAATGGTAGAGGTCCTGTCTTGTGTCAGCAAAAGCATCTGTCATGATGGTGCTGAAATATAGCCCACAATTTTACCACCTAGTGAGACTTCTTTGAACTCAGTCCTTTATGTAATCTGCAGGACACTTTGCAAGGTCCTGCGGACCACCAGTGAGCTACAGACAGCAGCTTAGTAGCTTGTGGTGAAAGTAGCCACAACTACAAGCAAGCAACTTGGTTGTCTTCTTTTTCCTTTTTAACGTCTGACCCTAACACCAAGGACTGCCCTGGAAGTGTTTAAGGGCAGGCTAGGTGGGGCTTTTGAGCAACCTGGTCTAGTGGGAGGTGCTCCCGCCCAGGGAAGACGGGTTGGAACCAGAGAGTCTTTAAGGTCCCTCTGAACTCAAACCATCCTGTGATTATGTATCAATAACCAGTGACAAAATCCCTTCCTTATTTCTGAGCACACTCACTGAATGCAAACTAATCTGCCCCTAAGGCTCGTGAGAGCCCTTTAGCATGACACTAGAGAGTTGTTTCCTTGGTTCTTCCTTTTTTCATTCTTCTTGCCTGGAAGTCTGCTTCCCACGCAAGCAACCACATAACAAAGATCATTAATAAAAATGAAAAAGCTTAACTAATAGATTGGATTCCTTCCTTTTTAGAGTTATGAAGTTCTTCATAAAGTGCACTACTTGCCAAAGACTACAGTTAAAGGCATGAGCATTTTGTTATATTTCCATTATAATTAATTAAACTGTCAGAAACATTGTCCAAAGAGCATTCACTCTGACAAACTTGGAAAATCTGGAAAATGTAATTCAAGTGTGACGCTTGTCTATAATTCATGCTCCTGTTTACAGAGGTGTTAACTGCAGTGCAACCTTTATTACCTGTTTGTAAATAAAAATAAAATAGAGTAAAATGCAGTTTAACTGAATTGGATTTTTTTGCAGAGACTTAATTTTCAAATCATATTCACCTTCTTCCTTTGCTTTACACTGTACTGCTTAGTGCTTTGAATGATATACATCAAAACTTAATGTAACATTCCAGAAAATTAAGAAAAAGTTTTGTCATTGGTTTAATAATTATTTTTCTGAAACTGCTGTAAACTTAATACTTGAAATTAAGTTTAGAACAAAAAAAAAAAAAAATTTAAAAAGGGTTGTCATCGATGTTCAGATTTTCTTACTTGAGGTTTGTACTTATCATGCAGCCGAAACATCTTTGGCATCTAATTAGGTACCATCATAATAATAGCTCAGAACAATAGGCGAACTGGGACACCTTTTTCTTCCTAGGCCACTTAAATCTTGTATTCAGTTTAATCACCAAGCTCTGCTCAGAGCCCTGATCACTAATTTGGGTGCTTTCAGAATCTCAAGCCTTGCTAGCCTGTGAATGCAGCTTAATGTTTCACAGCCAGGCACCCTAAAAGGATGCATCCAGGCTAGCAATACTGAAAAACTAACCTATATTGTGCCATGCAGGTGAAATATCTTATTTAGTAATAACTCAGTTCAACATCTCATTGTACAAAGTAGAGATACCCCTAGTGACCAAAGGGCACTCACATCTGATGGCCATGCCTCTGGTTTTGGTGGTATCAGCTCAGCTCTCTCTGGGCAAGCGTCTGTACACAGCAATCTCACAACTAGTTCTAAACGGTTCATTGTTGGCAATCCAACACAGAATAAACTCGAAAACCAAAACACAGGAGGCGGGAAAGACAGAGGAAGATGTTTACAGTAAAGCTTTTAGAGCAAGGTTAAGGTAAGTTGAAGGAATAAAGGGAAAAAAGAAGGTTCCAGACATGTGAAGGAGTCTCTCGGCTTTCATTTTGAAACAAAGTTATAAGCACTTTGCTTTGCCAGAACAGTCTTAGAAATCGATACCAAAAAAAGAAGTAAAGGAAAAAACCTAGAAGTATTTCAGCTCAAAAAAGTCCTGAACCTCCTTTCTGTGCTATGAATAAAAGAACAGCCTGCTCTGCTTCCTTCCCGGACCTGATCCAAGGGGCGGCTTACTGAGGGACCTCAGGGCCCCGGAATAAGCTGCCACCAAAACCTAAACTCACAGCCTGTTGCCTTTAGGAAGAGGAAATCTCAAGATATCACAAGCTGTTCTCAGGTCCCTCTTTTCAAGACGAAGAGAAGGGCCAGCACTACCACTTCTTCAGCACAGCATCTCAGGACAGCTCATGTCCAGCTGTCACCTCGTGTTTCTCATTCACAACATTGCTGACCCTTCCTTTCTCACACTGCCTAGATCCATTTCTTCATTTCTTCCTCTCCTTCTCCCTTTATCCACCTATTCTTTCTTTTTCACCTTCACACCATCTTCTTTCTCAGGCTTTTCATCCCAACTCCATTCTGCATTCCAAATATATATATATATATGTATGTATTTCAATTTTCCTTTCTAAAACAGTGAAGAATTCGGATACCTCAACAATTTGACATCTTGCACACAACAAACCCAAGAAAACAGGGTACTTTTTGTTGCCTTGAAACTCATATTCTTTATCTGCCTTCTTCCGTTATTTCCTTTATGTCACCAAAATGACCATGAGCTAGATTTATGCTGGGACATGAATTATATATTTATCAGGCAGGTGACTCCAAGGTGCTGAAAAAAAGCAAGCGTTAAAAACGTGAGATGGAAAGAGATTCTTCTACGGTAGAAAGTAGCCAAGTAGTTGCCTTATCTCTTAGCCCACTTTATGAGAATAAAATCTAATAACAATGCAATGAAGTTGAGAGAATGCTCTGGAATCCTTCAGCATATGAGTTTGGGGTCTAATTTCACACAGGTAACACCCTCGATATAGCCACACTTGGAATTGCAAGGCATATCTGAAATGACTGAGTTTCAGACAGTACTTTTTATTCATAACTGCAAGGAAAAATCAAACATATATGAATGATGTTCAAAGAAATAAAGCTGAATTTATAAAGCTAATTCTGACTTAGAATATTTATAGCAAATTAGTGCAAGGTTTTGTATGTGCTGCATAGACACATTAGTTAAAAATATGTTTAATAAGTGACAAGCCAAAATGAAAAATTTTATGTGGTACTGGATACCCACCCAAGTAGTTAAATCAATTCCTTTCTGTTTAATTTTGCTATTTGTTTTTCTATCTGAGCTGCCAATTTTTTAACATATTAGGGAAGAAGTAGGAAAGTCTTTTTGATTGATAACAAGTTCAGATTTTTGTGTCAGATCAGTCGAGATTCTTTTTTCAAAGTAAGAATTTCGTATGTTGCTTTTACATTCTTAGACAATTATTCTACAAAAATTATTTAAATGCTCTTTTTTTAGCTGCTTTGACAAGAACACCAAAACAGTTCACATCACCCTTGACCTGCAGGGTGTACATCATCTTGTCAACATATAAACAAACACATGATGGGCTGTATTTTAATAGATTCTGTAAATATCAAGATCCAATTCATCAAAAGGTTTGCCAAAGTGACAGCTGTGGGGGTTGCAGTATATGGCTGTATGTCCATTCAGCGTTCTTGCAATAGGGTCACTGCAAGAAAACTCAGAGCTACTGTTGCTATTTCTTCCACATTATTATTTTGCTGGAGCTCTGGGTTAAGCTGCAGTCTGTATATGCCACTTCATGTATAAGAGAAATATGCAGACTTCCGGGCAGAGCCACAGGGACAGCTTTTATAATAATCCCTCTCCTCTCTCCCCATCTTTATCAGACAATTCCTCTGATGTGCTGCACTCTGTCATGAAAGGAGGCTGAGAGGAATTTATAAGCACAGAAACTCTTACTTGGGAGAAGGAGCAGAGCTCAGTTTTGATAAGGTTTACACAGACACAGTAACTTTTCTTGGTTGTCTTCATAGCTTTATGAATTTCAGAGCTAGAAGGGATGGTTAGATCATCTACTCCACGCTATACTTCATGGGCCATTAACTTTTGTACAGGAAAAGACACAGAAAAAAGGGAAAGGACCAGTACATGCTTGAGGACCGAGCGACATGTGTACCTGATGCCGTTATAATGCCAGGGAATTGTTAAGGGAGTTAATGCCCTGAGGCCCAGAGAAAACCCAGAGAGCCACACCTGAAGCTGTAGAGATCGTGACATGCCTGCAAGGACAGTGTCAGTCAGCCTAGGGCACAAATGTGCTGGCTGTGAAGTGAAAGACTAACACCTCATAGCACTGCCCCCGACCCAAGTCCCTGCCACAATTCTCTGGCTCCCAAAAAAACCGCAGACAAAGCAGAATCTACCAGGGCAGCTGAGGGAGGAAATTCTCAGAAAACACCCCACTGAAGATGAGATTCTTATGCAAAGTACTACAAGGAAGATGCAGACAGTCTTGCTCTCCTCGTGTACTGCCTGGGAGGTAAAGTAAAGGTTTTGGAGTTTCACAGGCCATGAAAGCAAAGGCTGAGATCATCGAACCCAAAGATGAACAACTTGACACACCTAATGACCTTTTAAAAGTCAAAGGTGCCAGACTCTTTTAGTAAGATATGTTTTTTTCTTATGTTTTGCTGCTAAACATGTTTACCTTCGTCTTTTGAAATGCATTTTGTCTAACTTCAGCTTCTAGTCATGGTATTTTGTTTATCACGTCTCATCCATTAAATAGAAAATCCCTTCTGCCAGGATGGATTTTCTTTTACATATGTAAGTGTCTAAACCAAGAAGTCAAATCAACTCTAACCTCCTCTATAACAAAGGCAATACATCATGCTCCATTAAGAACTAAATTCAAAGACTTTTTTTTCCAGAAGCTGATCACCTCCACAGCCACCTCGTACTCTTTTACCACAGTACTCTGGTTGTGGTCTCTAGACACAAGGTAACTTTTCAAAGACATTTCAGTCATAAGATACTAGTCACATTATACAATTTATAGCTACCATGACCCTTTGCTGGAGAGTTAAATGCTGTAATGCTCATGGGCAACTCATACATAAATTCCTATCCTCATGCACAAAGCCAAGTTCTCTTTCCTCGGCCCCTGGTGCCTTTCCAACAGACTCCTCCAGGATGAAAAGTTTAAGAGACTGATGTATGAACTTAAAATATTTGTCTCTCTTTGAAACTCCCAGAATTTTTGGTTTTGCTTGAATGGAAAGTTACGTTGGAGTCTTCTTACTAGCTAGCAAATACAAGCACCATGAAACATAGGATGAAAATACCTAAAAAACTCCTGCAGTCTGGCAGCGGGGCAAAGCTCAGAAGTCCTGATTCTGGAAGCCGCTTCATACTTTCTGTAAGCTCCTCAACACCACCAGCTCCCAAGAGAGTTTAAAGGAATAAATGAAATCTCAGAATTTTGCAGTGACATGATATGTGCTTAAACACCCAGGCCTCCATTTGTACTATTTATAGTTGTCATGCACTCAAGAGAAGAATCTTCCAACCCAATTGGTTGTAGCTAGGCACAGCCATGGATTTTTGGTTTGGTTTGGTTTAAATATTGAAGTTTACTTGGAGTTCTCAAGACCTTAATATGAAACCATTCTACTTTGAAACCATAAGATTTGTGAGCAGATTGAGCTAATTTTAGAACTGACTCAGGCTGTGTGTATGTGCAAAACTGCCCTAATATAAAGCACACAAGACCTCCTCTGGCATTTGAAGTTGTGTCATTTGCTCTTGATTGACTTAATCCCACTGAGTAGCCCAGTCAGTGTTACTGGTAGGATAAATCACCTGCACCTATAAGTGGAAGACTAAATGATGTTTCAGTTTTTAGGAAGTCTAGTAAGGTGTTGGTCAAATAATCACAAAATTTTTTGCCAACAGGCACAGAGCAGAGTCATGTCAGAAGGCATGGAGATCTAGCTCACTCTAATCATTCTAAACACTGCCTAGGCCACATGAGACAATTACCGTTGCTAGGACTTGCTCCCTTGGGCATGGCACTGTGCTAGCAGACACACTCCCACAAGGCTTACAGTCCGCAGCAAGCTTCTCTCTGGTCAGTTTAGACCAGAGACACAGCAAGCTGGAGCCCAGGTGTGCCTGTCCATGGTCCACCCTTGGTGTGGTAACATAGTTCCTAGTACAGTGCTGAGGACCCTGAAAGACCTTTCAGAAAAGCTTTGCATGCTCAAGTATATTCATGAGTATTCAAGTACATTCATGATAAGCTATCTTTTATAGTACTTGCAAGTTTTGAAACCTTGACCTAGATAAAATATTTAAATTCATCAGCAAGAGGGTGGGAAAAATCCAGAGCAGAACGTGTGGGTGAAAATTACTAATTCTGAGCGGTATAATTTTTTAATGTTTTGCCTGTGACTTTCTGTTGGGATATCCACGACTTACCATCAGACAGCACCAGCACAAAAACTGAGTAATAAATCAGCAGTGCAATGCCCATGAGAAAAGTCTAGCCTGGTTCATGAGAGAGTGCTAAAATTACCTGTAATCTTTGAGAACAAACAGAAGGAATAGCAGCAAATAGCAGCAAACAAGACTCATAGTCTGAGAAAGCCCTGACTCTTTCTCCAAACTCATTGGCATTACACTGCCTTGCTGTCCTATTCTCCATCTTCTTCAAACACATTGTTTTAGCAGCCTTCATCTGTCTGTTGTCCCAGTTTTTCCTGTGATCTGAAGGTCTGCTTTTTCAGCCTATATAGATACTTGCATTGTCTGAGAAAGAGAGATCTAACTTTCTGAATTTTATGTTGAGACTATCAAAGGGTGTGCAGGAGGGAGAAACTCAGTCAGACTTTCAGTCTGTGGCAATCTGATCCTTGCATGCTGAACTATAACGTCTTTCTTATACAAAAATTTCTCAACATTAATTCTGTTAGATATTTACCAGATAACTTCGTATCAAGTTGCAGTGAATGACTGTAGCATTTTAATAAAGCAATGGAATTAACTGTAGAAATCTTAATGTACGTCCAGACCAGCTTTGCTTTTGAAAGAGAAAACTTTTTTCCACATTTAATGTCACATGACAGCTAGAATGGATTCTCTCAGCAGCAAGCTTACTGCTAATTCTTCAAATAAATCAAATCACCTTCCCTACAGAACGAAAATGTCAAAATGTCTCTTGCTTTTGTAGGAAACCCTGAAATAAAAGCATATCCTTTTGCACAAAAATCACAAAAATAATTTTTAATGTCAGATTTTTACAGTAACAAATAATAAAATAAATAAGAATTTAATAAAAATTTTAAATAAAAAATTAGAAATTAATGAAACAAAAGTAAAAAAAGTTAAAAATTAGTAAAAGAGATACAATGGTGATCCGTACCTTCACTAAGTTGGCTATAATTATAAAGTATTGCCAAGACAATGAATTGACTTAACTATAACTGTAGCCAGCTGTTTTCTCTGCAGATGCAGCAGCAATGTTAAATTCTTGATGTCTTTCATCCCTTAAAACAGATGAATGAAAGCCAAACATGACAGAGAAAGGAGCGTTTCTCCTAATCTGCCTACCAACCAGTGGCTGGGTGCACTGCAGAAGCAGTGCTCTGCTCAACTTCAGAGAGGGCAGGAGGCACTGCACAAACTTCTTCAGTGGCTATCCTTGTTATTTCAAATTGTGATTGATAGCATCCTGAGAGGCATTGCTAACTATTTCTGATCATAAATACAGCCACTGTGACATGCAGGCCATAGACTGTAAATGATTAGTGCAAAGTATAATATGTGGACCTGTGAGATTTCAGAAGAGATAAGTAATAGTGTTGAAGAAATATAAATTAAGAATGAAGGATTAAGGAGATTAAGACACTACCAAGGCCTTTAAAGTGATCCAAAATGGCAGTTACTATATCTTTGAAGGAGAGACCATATGATTTGGCCTGGCAGCAAACTATAAAATTGCACACAAATTAGCCTTTCAAAAGTAAAAGAAAAATAAATTTCAGACAATGAGGTAAAACTTCTGCAACACTACTGCCTCTGGGTCATGTCACTTCTGTGTAATTTGGGCATGAAATTTAACATCTTATTGAATAAACAAAAACTCACAAAGGTTAAGAAAAGAGACAGACAAATACGGTCTTTGGAGGAAAGGGAGGCTACAGACCCCAGCCTGACCTTCAGCCATCTTCTGTTGGGAATGGCAGACCCCAAGGTCAAACAGCTACTCAGCCAGAGTTACAGCCTGAGCCCACCCAGGCTCAGATATATAGCCTTCTCTAATGCAGGCTCTGCCGTATGGTGGGCTACAGGCACCCCTGAGCCCAGGCTGTGTGGTTTCTGCTGAAGAGTCCCCACTGCTCGAAATTCACCAAACCCCTAGACTGGGGACATATTAGTACCATCCAGGAGAAACCAGCAAAAAGGTTAATATTCCTAAAACACAACCTCTTATTCCAAGTAACTTGAATGAGATCCTGGCCTGATCAGACTAGAGAATGAAATTCAGATGAGACAACACTGATGCAAAAATTTGATCATCAATAGGGTACCCATTTTTTTCCTAGACATTTTCATGATTAATGTGTGGTCTAAGGAAATGCCAATGTTCATCTTCATTTTGCTTATCTTTGTGATAAAATTTCATCAGAAATGGAGCTTTCTAAACTCATTACCTGACTTTTAAATGTGCTGAAAGATATGCAACAAATTAAACTCTACAGCGTTGGTCCATGAACAACAGAAGAGATTCAGCTGAGTGAAAAGCTTTGGTCTCCAGATGGAAACAAGACCTCAGGAAGAAAAATGCCAGAATCAGGGTGTGGTATCTAACAATACACAGGCTTGGGTCCATGGAAAAGAGAACACTGCTGAAAACACAGTTGAGGTCTCAGCTTGGTACACTTTGACAAGTGCCCCAAAGGGTTACAACAGCTTCAACTGAAATTTCTAAGTTTGTGTAACTTTTTTGTCCATTTCTGTTAGAACTCGTCAAAACTAATCTGCAATTTACAATTTGGATGAAAACCACACCTCTTTTAAAATCAACTTTTTTTTTTCAGGAACCTACTACTTTTGTGTTAGTATTGTGATGATATTTTTGCATCAGTTAAAAAGAAACACGTTCCTTAAATGTTAGTGTTTCTCCCTGAACTATCCAAACGCATGCCATCTAAGAATCCTAACCAACCAGTACACCAGTCTTCCTGCTCTGAGATGGCCAATGGCCCTAAGTCATGGATGAGAATCTTTTTTTTTAAGTTTGATTTTTGGGTTTTTCTTATCAAATATCAAATCTCACAGTGTTTGCTCTGAAAGACAAATAAGTTTTTTACAGGCAGACAAATGTCACTTTGTTACTGCAGCTGTCACTGAAACCTTTCTAGTCACACTGAAATGAATTAATGCAAACCCAGGTTAAAATCTACAGCTATCTCTTCACCTCTCCAATTGGAAACTAAGATGTGCTTTATTAGAAACTGATTATACAAATAAAGAACCCAATCCAAGCTGTCCTCATTTTTGTGTAAGTGACTGAGCATCTCTTTCATCTCCTTTTACTAGAGCAGTGGAAATGGGGAGAGCATGCAAGACAGCCTAAAATAGAAATAGAAATCAGAATAGGAATAGAAACAAAATAGAAATAGAAATAGAAATAGAAATAGAAATAGAAATAGGAATAGGAATAGGAATAGGAATAGGAATAGGAATAGGAATAGGAATAGGAATAGGAATAGGAACAGAAACTGAAATAGAAACAGAAATAGAAATAGAGAATTAAAATAGAATGTAGAAAAGACAACACTTTTTAAAAAATTATTTTTACTTAAATGGTGAACTTGTTTTGCAAAACTATGGTCTGAAAATAGTATTGGTCACCAATCCATACTGCTATAAAATTCCTGTCACAGATTGATAAAAACTAATACCCTGCTTTCCCCAGTGAAATGTGGCATCAGGCAAAAAGTACATATAAAATATTTTAAAAGACAAAAACAGTGGCCTTTACAAAACTGGAAGATTAGTCTAGGTAAAAATAGTGAACTCCAGATTTGCTTCCTTCACATGTGTTTTAGATGGCACTTCACTTAATGCAGGATTACTAGTTCGGGACCGTAATACTGACCACTACCCTATTTCCGAACCCGGGGCTTCATTACAGGTGAACAACATGAAGAGCAGAGCCTTCCTATGGCCTCTATTACATAGGAACTTGTAGTCGTGATAAAACCACTTTTCTCTACTTTGTAGTTCCACAGATGAAATCAAAACGTCTTTAGAAATACCCTCAGGTCAATAAATTTGCTTTCTTATACACTAGTAGGTCTCCACACAGAAAGTATCAGGTTGCATTACTGATAAAATACAGAACTATTTATGCACATCTTACTAAATCCAGGCCACTAACACGTAGAGTAGTACAAACAATACATTTTTGAGCTACGAATTTTTTGCAAGATACAAAAAAACCTGTTTTTCTTTGATTCTAATATTCATCTAACGAAACACAATGCACTACTTCACAGCCACTGGAAGCTCCCTTTCTTCACAACAAAATACTGTCTTTAGGTCAAATGAATGCATTTATACAAGGGTCCTTTTACATTTACTGCCATACTGTTGCTGTAGAGACAGCAGGAGACAATATGCAGGTGGTTCCGCCGATCCGAAAGAACCACTCACCTATCTGAAGAAAAAGATTTAAGAATTGTGATTACACTGATACTGTGCTATTCAGTCATGCCTGAAGACCTCATTAAATCAAAGCTCATAGTAACATCAATGGCTATCTTGTCTAGGCAAGGACTGATTAACAACTGCAGGACATTAGTCTTGGAAACTCATGATATGCATATGATACAAAATAGCTTGGTGCCAGCTACAACTGGACCCCTTGTATAGTTTGCAAAAAGAGCCTCCTGAAATCACCTGCATTTTAAGGTTTAACATTTATAGGTTTTTACCATGCACATTGCATATTTCCATGCAAGTAGAAAGCACTGTTGGTTTTGTGGTTGGTGGCTAGCATTTTGTGGCTTTATTGTATTTGTTTTAATATAGGAAAACTGGAAAACTTCTACAGCATATTTGCTTTGTGGCATAATGTCTTGATTGTGTCTCACAGAAATAATTGACCCCAATTAAGTTACTGTACGCTATATCTATTGGTTAATTAGAACTTTAAGATGCAACAAATAAAACACACTATTGACTTTTAAATCTTCAATCAAATAAATATTTACAGCTGCAATTTGCCAAAATTATTTACCTTTCAATAACACATCACAAAAAGTATATGTGCTACAGATTCAAGTGAATGCCTGGCTGTCAACAAACAGATTGCAAACAGAAGAAAAAAATAGGTGTTCCGGCTATCATTACAGGCTATAAATAGCTGATGTGGTTCTACTTTAAAGATGTGTGATCTTCTACATTAGTAGACTTTTCCAATGCATAATTGACCTTGAGATGGAGAATAACCTCTTAGTAGAGTGGCTTTTCTTTTAGGGAACAATGAGTATAGATATTAGAGGATGTGCCTGTTGTCAATGATCATTGCTGAAATCTGCCTATACCACACTGGGACAATCAATTTTGTAAATGATTGCAATAATCAAGGAAATTGCCTAATTTATAAATCCTGGCATACAGCATTTTAATGGATTTCTACATTTTAATGCTGATGCTTTCAAAGCCAAATGAATTGTTGTCCAAGCTGTCACTACACAAAATGATAAAAACATTCAGTCTTGTGGGTAACTACATCTCATGGATATTCAGACCATCAGGTACATAATCACTCATTAGTGAAACCTGTGATAGTTTCCAGTTACAAGCCAATGGCAAAGAAAGCCACAGTTTCCTTATGAAAATGTCTTCTGGGAATTGAGGACTAAAAATTGTTGAGAATTACTGAAACAAGACACTAAAAAATTTCCTAGCATCCTTTGTTCAGGTAGGACAGCCCACTGTTTTACCCCTGCCCCTTTTTTTCCATAGGTAAAAAAAAAGAATAATCTTATTCCTATAAGTAAAAGGCTGGTCTAACAACTTTTTGCCGTGGATTCTGTCAGCACAGACATTGTTCAAATGGAAGGAGAACAAAAGCAGGACATGATGCCATGGCTGTGGCTGGTGGGTAATTCTTCCTAAACTACCCTCCAACTCACTCTCCACCCTCAAGCTGGTTCTGCAGACATAGTCGTACACAGATTGCTATTCTCAGTTAAACCTTAAGGATTGATTTCAGCCAATAGTGGGCTGGCAGTGCTTTACTTACTGCTCAATCTCACTAACCTGACATTTATGGTGTACTGATTGGCCTATGTCAGTGGTGGTGGTTGTAAATTCACTTTGAAAAGCTTTGTGTTAACAGCCTTCAACCAGGCTCCGAGAGGAATATGAGCAGGCAAGCTGACAATTGCTCGACCTCCTGCCCTTATTACAGTGAGTAAATCAGGCTTTGAGCCATTAGGCTGGAGCCCGAGGCCTACGCAAAAAGGATTGACATGACTAAAGGTCAACCTCTGTCACACATGTGTAACAATTTGGATAATGGAATTCTGTAACTTATCTGAAAAAGGTGCCAAATGCGTGGAAGGAAGGTATAGCCTGGGCTGAATTTTCCAGCTTTTATGTTAAGTGATTACTTAAAAGTCTGCACTTTAAAGTCCGTGCACATTTGATGCCACGGAATCTGGGGGACCAAAATGCATAGAGCAGTGATTGAGGCAGTTCTGCAGAACACTAAGTATCACCACCACCTGAAAAAGCACATAGCAGTGTTTTGGTTTGTCAAATCTATTATGAAGACATTACTGGCATCAGGCACGCAACACATTTTGGATATTTGTATAAGTCATTTAAGTACTGCTTTTATTTACCAATTCTGAATCAAAAGTCAGTAGAAATAATTAACTGCTAGTGGTATCATAAATTAATTGCAATTTCAGGCCTTACAAAATAGCCTCATCCAACAGTGGAAATTACCTTTATAATTAATTAAATAAAAAGATCAAATGTTTCCATAACACTGATGCCTAGTCAGTAATGAGGAAAGGTAGTGGTCAAGTAAGGACAGAATTGAGCTTTTATATTTATTTGTGTTCCACTTCAGTATTTTTGCATATTACATAATGAAATCTCCAAGGTGAGATTATGTGCCATGGAAAAACAGATAGTCCCTGCATGATCTAGCAATTTAGAAAATATTTTTTTTTCTGGGAATAGTGTGTGTCCAGACGCATGCATGTTCCATGCAGTCCACAGAATTACTGTTTTCAGTAATACTGTTAAAATTCTGGGGCTGTATCCAACTCCAAACACCAAAGTTTATTCCAAACTTCACTTTGTTCAATAAGAAGAGAATCTGTCCCCATGCCAAATTCAATTTATTTTGTGGCACGTGTGCTTAGGCTTATTTATCTGCTCAGGCATAAAATACATAGTGTAGATGGAAAGAACATACCAAAGACATGGAGATACATGAAGATAATGCATGAGAAAGTCTTGTAAAAGTCACAGGCCTTCTAAAAGAAATATCAAGGTTTAGTTTAGCTTTTCTAAGAACAAAAAAATTATGAAATATAAAGTACCTTCCACATTTGGGATCACACTAACTTTTGATGGACCTTAAAAAGGAATTTGTGACTTATAGAAGTTACCTGGAAAAATATGTAAGTAAGTGATAGAGAAATACTAATGATAGAGGGCTGCTTTGTAGATATTTAGGGCAATTTTCTTCTAAGGTACATTAATGTAAGAATCTGTGGTGCTGAATGTCTTCTTACTGAGCTTACAGCTTAGCATGCTACTGACCACACCATTAGCAATATTTTCACACAGTACGGGAACCTAAAATCCATGTAAAAATAAAAATTATTGGGCTTTTTCAATGGAAAATAAATGCAGGTGTCATATATCATACAAAACCCTCAGAAACGGCAAAACAAGAAAATAACAGAATGGGACCAGCTGTTACTCTGAATAACTTAAGATACAATAGTAAAATAACTAAGGAGGTTTTTCAAGACAAAATTACTTGAATTTCATGAACATGACAGATTTGAGACAAAGCTGACAAGCAGTCTGGAATACTAGATGACGGATTGCTGAGGAACATAATTTTCACTTTAATAGAACAACAGCATGCACATAATTCTACCCCGCAGTGCTTTTCTGTAACAGAAAATTTAGTCCAAAACTGCAGCCTCGAGAATCTGAATACGAATCTATCACCAGAACTGGAATGAGGGCTTCATTTGGAGGATAAGGATTCTCTGTGCGTATTAATTTGTTCAGAAATGTCCAGTATGGCTGCACGGGCCCTGGCCAGCATGCATCCCAGCAAAATGCTGTTCTTGGGCCAGATGAAGGCAAAGCCAATGTTTTCTTTTACTTCAGCTGAGACACAAGAAGGTCGGTAAGTACCCATATGGTACTTTATTAAGATGACATCCAAACTTCCTTATGCCAGTCAATTCGGAGAAGGTGGTGGGGGGGGAAGGAAGGAAGCGGGGGAACAGGGCAAATTTTTTAGGGGGAAAATCAGTTACACAGGTTTAGCATTTTGTATTTGCTAACGAACACCCTGATACATACGTATATATATTTATACATATAATTTTGCTCATCCCTGTAAAAAAAAGTTGCATATGATAAAGCATTACTTCCAAAAATGCTAAACTTCAATTAAGTAAAGTTGAACTTAAGTGAAATAATACACTTGACATTCTTAGGCTATTGCAAGAAAAGAAAATAACTATTTGACCTCTCATAAAGGAAAAAAAAGAGATAGCAAACTCTTTAGCAGACACATGAAGAACAGGAAATTATAAGACTCTACCATTTGATATGTCTGTCAGTAAAACTTTTTCCATCTAAGCTGCATTTGCAGGGGAAAAGCTCATTTACAAATTAGCTGTTTCCAGCATTCACAGTTTAAAGTTTGGAGCCTGAAAAACTTCGACTACTAAAATGACTACGCCTTTTAAACTTGTGTTTAAAATTCTATTCTAATAGAATTTAAGTGTGTATCGTATACATTCCTTAAGTCTGCTCTTATTAAATTTTGATGTTGAACAGAAAGGGGAAACCATGTGCAACTAGATTAATTTATCTCCAGGGAGTAAGGACACATTAATAATTGAGATAATGTTTTCATATACGTTGGAATCAACTGTGCCTTTCCACTTCTTTATTAGAAAACACATTAGCGGAAAATTATCTCATTCTCATCAGTAAGACCTGATTGCTTAGAAAGTCTCTGTTTTCTTTGCAATAACAAAAGGATTATTCTCACTACTTCAAAATAAAAAAATAAAAGGGATCAGAAATATTATCAAGCACTGCTGGAATAAATGCCTGTATGACCAAAGAGAGTGTTTACTTAATACACCCAGTCCTGTTTTTGTTTTAAACAAATCAGAGTTTATTGTATTTTCATAAAATACAAGCAAACTCTAGTTATAGAAGTGGGCCAAAGGGGAAGAAAAAAAGCACTACAACTGAAAATGACTAATATTTTTGGCTTTCTGAAAGACTAATCTTTCTCTAAGTTATAAAAAATTATCTTGGCTGATTGTGAGAGAACTCTATAATTTCCCATGAACACCCATAGGTGTCAAGGCCTGTTGTGAGGTAATGGAATGATATGTAATTTACTCTGAATGGTTGTACATTATGCTGTGTGGATTACATACAAAGCAAACATCGAGTGCATGGTGGGAACAGTTGTGCAGACAGGCTGAAGCATATTTCCATAGCGTTGAACCATACATCAAACACAGTGCTTCTGATGTTTCCCACAACAAAGAGTATAAAAAAAAAGAGCCACCAAAACAATAACTATGCTTAAAAGCATTTTCAATAGCCCTTCTATTTGTCTGGTGCGCACTGAAAACAAAGAACTGTAAACAAAAATAAGTATCTATCAACTTTACAGTGCTGAGAGTAAAATATTAAAATGCTATTTACGATACTAAAAAAGTGAAGTTCTCTCCATAAGGTCCATCAAGACCTAGTGCTGAACAGCTGATCTGTAGACAAACTTGCATTTGCAGCTGTCTGGAAAACACTGGTGGAAGAGAATTGACTAAAGTCACAACTTTATAAAGGGACTATGATGAGACACTCCTTTATTGTTTAAAGTTATTTAATCCACACTCGTATACCATGTAGACTAAATGAATACAGACTATTCAGATATATACTTTCACTTGCTTTTATTTATTTTCATAGATCAGGTTTTGTAAAAATCACACACACTTCCTGATTACTTTCTTTTACTATATTATTCTTCATTAAACATTGTTTTTCTAATCGACAAAGTATGCCAAATTGAAAGACAAAGTAAATGAGAAACAACAAAATTTTAGCTAGACCTTAGAGTATGTGTTTCTTTGGTAACAGTTTTTGTCATTAACAGAAATTATTCAAGACCATGAGCTGCCCAGCAATACAATAATATTAAATAAATTTCATTCCTATTTTTATGATAATTCAATTAAAATATCACTCATTTTGCTAGCCAGCAGGAAATCTGTGTTGTATGTTAAGAGCACAAGAGTAATCCCACACAAAAACTCAGCTGACAACCACTGAGGGACTGAATCTGGCACACGAAATAGTACTTGGATTTTATTTTTCCTTAATATCTTTTTGGTTTTTGCTTTTAATTTTTTTAAAAAAGCCCTAGCTTCTTTCATTGCTTTGAAACAGTTTTTAAGTTAACCTAAAATATGACTAAAAATTCTTGCTTATTTAAAAAGATATTGTCAAGATTTGCAACTTAACTTGCATAAAACTAATCCATAATTTTTAAAAACTTAAATTGATAATGTAAATATTTATACAAAAAATTATTTGACTTTATTTGTTTTATCTAAATTTCAGTCTTTTATGTAATTTGTGGATCTGGCAATCTCATTTTACTACTATATAGTCTGTTAATCAGAATAGTCTAAACCACAATACCCTTCTTAAGAATTAGAGCCTTCAACATCATTATGAAGTGTCTCATAAAAACTATCTGATTAATAACATGTCCCAGAATACTCTCATTATAATCACTGGGCTTTGGTAGGAACAAAAAATCCAAATTATCAATATCTGCTATATACGAGAAATTCCATCTCCACTGGAGACAGCAGCAAAACTCCCAGCCATTGCAATTCATCCGGTTCTACTGATCCCATTCAGGTGTGTTCTGTGACTGATCTTTTTTAATATGAAAATCTCCTTTCCACAATTACTTTTTGGGGTAAATACCTTGAGACAAAGACCTTGACGTGTTATTTATTATTTGTTTGCATGTAGGAAAAGCACAGGAGCTCCTACTGTTCCACACCCCCAAACATCTTTCACAGAGCCATTCACTTTCGTGGTACCACACTGAAGACAGCGAAAACACTGTTTGCCTCTTCGTGGATTCCTTATATTCTGAAGATTTGGATTTGATCTAGATAGCAAATACTACTCGCAGATCTATGGGCATATTTCTACTCACTGCCTGTAGCACTCAGTCTCGAGGCAAGCAGGGATTGTAGCTACAGAGGATGACACAGAACTAAAAAAGTACCGCTTCCAGTACAAACTAAAAAAGAAATGAATGGCAAAAGACTAGGAAGAGAACAAGATGTTTCTGACACACAAGGATTATAGGTTTTCCCTACAAGATATCGCCGTTACCCTCTCTAAGACAGTGACAAACAATAAAAAAAAATCTTGAGGTATTTGAAAGTGGCTTTCACAAAAAAGTACTGGAAACATCATTAGGGGAATGCACAGTCGGTATAGGACCAGAGCTGAACTAAACTGAACAAGCACTAACTCCTTCACTGTGCAAAGAACCAGGCTGCAGAATAGGGTCCTGTGCTTGTTTCAGCAGCTCTTTTGGACTGGCTGGAGGCCGTGGTGGCACTCCATCTCAACCCACATGTGCTGCTCTAACGTGGTACAGCTGGTGCTGTGACTTGGGAGCTCCATCAGCTCTTGTAACTCAGGTCAAAATATAGAAAGCACTTGCTGTAAAAGCTTCGGGCTTCTCTGGTCAAGTCTGTCTACTCCACATTACATCACCTGCAACAATCAGCTTTTCTTCTTCAAACCAATTTGAGCTCTGTGGTGTCCACTGGTTTTCTGGCTACCCTTAGCCCAGCAAGGCTTTTGCTTGCACTGGCTGCATTTTCAAACCTGCTTGCTCAGTTTATTTGAATTCTGGGTTGGTTTGCTTATTTTTGTGGCTAGTTATGGTGATAGTACTGCACACAATTACATTCCACGTTTACTTCAAAATGATCAAATTTGACAAGGAAGGAAAGATGATAACTTACTTCCCAGAGATGCTGAGTGTTCCTGATGGCACCTGCTTGAACCTTCTCTGGCAAGAGCAAGATTCCCTGGAAGGGCCCAATCCAGGTGCCCTGCTGGATCCGTTGTGCCGCACAAATGCCGTAGGCCAGGCCCGGCACTGTGCTGGTACACAGACACACTTCCCGGGGCAGGTCCCGGAGCCACTCCGGGATCTCGGGCGGAGGGGCTGCCGCAGCCGCGCTGCTGGTGCCCACCAGCCGGCGCAGGGAGTGCAGGGGCCCGTGCATGGGGCACTCGCCGTTGCGGTTATCAGCACACATGTCACACCCTGAGGGACAAAGATGGAAAAACACTATCAGTACGGTGCTGTTGGCCACCACCATCACCACTGCCACGGGCCACATCATGCAGATGTTTTTCCTGTCATTTCATGGCAGTCCAGCACTCATACACACCATGCCCTTTGTGTGTTGCTTAGGCTGGTGTCCCAAATCTTACCAAAGTCCTAAATAAGAAATTCCGAAGGCTGAGCAGAAATCCTGCAGACAATTTGCAAGCCTGGTGTATTCACAAACCTGCCAAGACTCATTTACTTTAACAATGTTTTTTAAGATGAATTTTTTGACTAATATAAATAGCCTAGTCAAACCATCCCAGTGTGTTTCAGTGAGACATTTTAAAACACAGCCATAGTGCCTTACAAGTCCCTCTCAATTGCCTTACCACAGCTCAGCCCAAGGGCTTAATTGGAACAAGATTTAATTTAATCCTTATTTTAAATGAACATTCGCTCTGCTTTCTACATTAACATGTGTGTGTGCATGCCTGTCTGTTTGGAAAATAAAGAAACCAGAACCTCACAAATGACAAATTGGAGCCTGCATGCACATTTACTTTCCTAAAGACAAATCTAAACTTAAAACTGAAATTATGTAGCAAATATTACTGGTTGCTAGCACACATTTGAATTTTTTTTTCTTGAGTGAGTGAGAACGCATGTTCTTTGCGTGTTATGTGTAACTGAAGCTAGGCAAAAAACCAAAACAGCATATATGAGTTTGTGAGCAATTCCTGTTGATTTCCCTAACTGTCGTTAATAATTGATGATGTGTCCCTATTTTGGGAAGATCCTATTGTGGCTTTTCTTTTCTGAGCAAAGAGAATTTTGGTTAAATGTTTCCACTGCACACTATTCCACACACCACGAATGTACATCTTCCAGGAAAATGTTTCATGTTCAAGAAATTAATTTATCTGAAGATATGCTGAGTTAACACAACAATGAATCTCTTGAAATAAGCTACCGTGTTCTTCACATTTCATTTTCGTAGCACAATAAAGGTTTTCATATAAATTTGTTCCAGAAATACAAAGAAAAACCAATAATTATGGCATAGTACTCTTGTAGCAAATCCTACATCTTTCCCTCAACAATTTTATATACCACTCCTTATAAAAACAGAGCACAGCATTCAGTACAGAAGCAGGAGTTTCCTGGCCTATGCCACAGATTCAGACTTGCTAGGTTGCCTGTAACCACAGTTTCAATTCTCAGGGGGCCTGACTCAGATGTTCTTCTTTCCAAAGTGGATGTACTATGTATTAAGTAGGCCTCTTTCCTACAGATCCTTCAAAGGAAAACCCTCCCCTCAATTCAGCAAAAGCTGCTAAAGGATAATGAAAAATTCATCTTCAAATTACGGCTTCTATGTGTATTCTCCAGTTTTGGGCACGCTACACGAACATTCTTTCCTGTCATCTTCTTTCAAATTTTACCATAAAAAAGTGGTGCATTCAGCAACACAAATATATTAGTAAGTTACATGTGGAAGCTGATTTCCCTCAAAATCGTTACTCCTTTGGGTCTTGCAGCAAACGTGTTTCTCCACTCAGTGCTCGTCTCTCCGAGTTCCCCACCCGCAGCATCGGTTACAGGTCTCAGCAGAAAGCAAGAAGACGAGCCCTGAGTTGTACATTACTCTGCAGGTGCCCCTGCGGAAGGGCTGCGCATGAAACTGGCCCCAAGCCATCCATCCCTGACAGGTCCGGGCCGGAGGCAGGAGTGAGAGGAGCGCCGGCCGGCACGGCAGGACAAAGCCACCTAGTGGGGGCCGCGCTTACGTCGGCAAAAGCACGACTTTGGCTGGAGGGTGCAATTTCGCCTTGCCCTAACGACATAATCCCTGCCGCAAAACGACTTCTCTTGGGCTAAACCGCAACTGCGGAGGGGGTTTGCTCTCTCAGCCACGTCAGTTAGAGGCGGATGGAGGATGAGATTTGCAGGACTCCAGGGAAGACATTTCTGGCAGCTCCTGAGAGAAGATTATCATGCAACAGATATTCCTACAACCATTCTGAGTCATGATGAACAAAAGGCCTCAAGTACATGCTGGTGGCAGGGGGTTTCTTGGGTTTTTTTGTTATTATTTCCACAGCTAGTTTGGAAAGTGAGGTATCACCACATCATCTTTTCTTCCCTTTCCTCTTCAGAACCAGTACAGAAACCCTGTGGTTTTGGCATATCCAAAGATATTAGGGGCAGCACTGTGGTTTGGCACCAGAGGTCACATAGGAAAGGATCTCAAACAGGAAAAGGGAAGAAAAAAACCCAAACAACAAAAAATCAAACCCACAATCCAAAACAATATGGCATGCGATACACTCTAAACAGATTATGGCTGAACTCTATGATCTATAGTTGGATTTGATGACTTCACAGATACTTTCCAACACAAATTGTTCTATGATTCTATGAAATCTGGCATCTACCCATGCAAGTTAGAAAGAAAACCTCTTACAGGAAAACGGAGGGCTTAAAGAAATGATGTCTAACTGTGATGTCAATTAGCACCCAGGGTAGGCCCTTGAATTCTACCTGTTTGTGCTGCTTTAAGGTTTTCTAGATGTGTAACTCCCCTCACAACTAGCTGGTTACAATGGCTTTCTCAGAAGAACTGTATCTCTGGAGAAATTTATATTAAACATGCTGAAGTACCTTCATTACTCCAGTCAGACAATTTTAGTGTCAAGTTCCTGCATCCTGCCACCAGATACACATAACTTTTCATGCACAAAAATCCAAGTTCATGCCTACAATAAGAATTTCTTAATTTCATCCTGACCATATGTGTATATGAGTGTGGGTTAAACATTTTATTTCTACATTTCCAAGAAAAAGAAACTAAGAAGTTGTCGAGGAGTATAAACAAACCCTGTGTCACTGTCATTTACCCTTACAGAAAGTCACACATGGTGATATTTATTTTCCACTGTTCAAAAACAGTGGTAATGTCTTAATGCTTGGCAGTCACAGTATCTGATCCCCTGCTGTGTTCCTTTCCCTTTGTCCTGCCAAAGCAGAAAATTTGGAAAATGGAACATCTTTTGAAACTGTGTTGGCTAATGGCTTGTTGTCGAGAAGGGAGGAATCTGTCTTTAATACTAAGCAGTACTGAAATTCTTCTTAGTTTCATGCTTTATACGTTTAACTTCACTTGTTATGTAATTGTACAGGCAAAATCTTACAAAATTCTCATAAATAGTATAAGGAGTGGAAGCCATCCTAGGTGTATTTTACCATGCCTGGAGTAAAAAGCTACTGTGCATCCTTCCTGTGACTAACTTTCATGTAATATGTGGAAGCATCCATTTGAGGACCATCACTGTAAGCAGTGGATTCTCTTGCCTCAGAGGACAAGGGAAGGATTTCCTTCATATCAAATTGGGAAAAAAATCAAGCCCTGCAAGATTTGCACACTATCCTGCCTCACAGCAGGATCAACAGCATCATCTTCATGTGTAGTGCAGAGTACAGTGTGACGTACTGCACCAACACGGAAAAGAAGCGGGAGTTTGAGAGGGAGAGTGTTGTGGTCCACCGAAATCACTGGAGTTTCCAAACTGGATGGTGGCCATTATGACCCATGCTGGTGTGGGGAGTTCACATGAAAGAGATGCTTGTACAAGTGTGAAGTTTCCAGAGGATGGCCACACAGGGTGACAAGCAGAGACGCACTGTGCCCTTCCTCCTGTTTGGCCTCAGAGAGCAGCTGTATGTGAGTACACGGCTTCTCTGAGGACAGCTGAAATGGATACTTCCACTGTCTGTAACACCATCAGTCAAGCCCCAAGTCAAGTCAAGAAGAAGCAAGAAATGTGAGAAAATTGGAGGACTTGCTGAAAATGGAAAAATAAAGGACTGCAGCCAAAGCAGAGTATGTCCTGATAAAATCCAGAGATCTAGAAGGTAAAGTCATTGGGAATTCTCCATTGCAGACCCAGATACAGCCAAACACTTGGGAAGGAAATCAGTTTCTTACTCTATACCTTCATATGGTGAAGATAAGGAGGATTAAGGAAAGGAAGATGTGAGAAAAAGAAAATTAAAGGATTTCCTAGTGGAGCTGTTTGGTGTGGCTCTTATGGAAGGACTGCAATATGTTACTGTTTACGTGCCTCCAGAAAAATTAACGCAGTGAAATGCCAGTGTTAAACTCCATGTGAGTACACTTAAAAGTACTAAACCTAAGCAAAAGGACATACCATTGCCCCCAAAATGTAATTTTAACCACCCACCAACATAAATAACACTACTACTGCATGCTTTAGAGCAAATCTGAAAGGAAAAGGATTTTGTCAGTGAAAACTAGGGTTTAACATGGTGTTTTTACCAGCAAACCAGCTGTAACAATACATGAAAGAAATACATTTTTCCTCAGCAATAATATGCTTCAAAGGTGCAGTTAGACTGGATACCTGCAGTTTGCTGGTATTAAAGAAGGGTGGCCTCTGACCTTCGGCTTCATAATTCACCACAAGCATGCAGGTATCCAGTGTAAGTGGCCATCATTTCACATGGTATTACTCACTTGCAAGTATAAATCACTACGGCTGGCCCTGCATCCCTGTCTGGGCCCGGGTACCCAGCCAAGCAGGAGGGAGGGCTGGAAGAGACAGTACCCTTTCGTTTCCTGAGGGCTAGAGCTTTCTAGGGAAGCACCGTTTCCCTTGTTCTTCGGTTTCCTCATCGATGAGTTGGTGTCTACCTCCTTTTGCCCAATTATTGGCAGTTTCGTGCAGACTGCCTGACTGGAGGCAGACTTTCGGGGGGACAAAACACGGACGCAGTTTGCCGCCGGGTGCCCTGTATTCATTTAGTTATTTATTCTAAATGCTCATTGCCGAGAGCAGGACCCAGCTCAGCCCGCTGACCCACGGCCGTCACCGGGCCCCGGAAGCCCGACTTCCTCTCTCGCTGGGCTTTTACCCCCTCGCTCTCCCTCGCCGTTCCCCGCACGGCGCAGGGGAGGCGAGCGGAGCCCCGCCGGCGGCACGGGCGCTGTTTCCGCACCAGCGCAGGAGCCTCCCGCGGGGTGCGAGCCTCCCGGTCGGGGGTCAGGCACACCCCGCGCCAGCTCCTCTGGGGAAGATGTTGTTCGAGGGCCCGCCTGGGCGCCCCGGGGTGGGTCAGGGGGCCCGCCCCGCCTGCGGAGTGGCTTTCGGGTTATTTTTAAGAGGCGAGTGGGGGACGGCTTGGGGGAGGTGGGTTTGATTTTCCCTGCCTTCTACCGTAGGTATGAATGAATTAAATTTCCGTGTCAGGTATGAGAAGGGTAGGAGAATATTGTGTGTAGATAAACCTTGCCACCCTCTGCCCCTGAGAGACCCCCATATACAATGTAGAGATGATGAATAGGCTCTGGGAGAGGAGATCGAAGTTCAGTCCGCACCGGCTCCACTCTCTCCTACAAAACTATAGGGCAATTAATTGTGGCTTGTCCCCTCATCCTTCATCTCCTGGTGGCACATATCGATGGAGATTACTGCTGATGGACCATTTTATCACCCTAAATAAACAGTCACCACCTTCTCTAACCTCAATCTAATGTATGGCTATCTGCTATGTTTAAGGGTGCTGGGTAACTAATGATGTAAAATAGCTAAATCATACAGGTTACCAGCAGTCTAGAGAAAAAAAAAGTCCAAATATTTTCCACACAGATCCACTTCACTGCATGTTATATATACACTGTCTCCCCATAAATTGAATGGGAAAAGGCGTGCAGAGTGCTTGGTCTCGTGACACTTCAGTTTTACACAGGGTATTTATTACAGTGGCAGGTTGGTGCTTTCTAGCGAAGGTGGAGGAGTCTCAGAGCTGTCAGTGCGGAAGCGTCTCTCCAGAAGCTAGGGGCAAGCCTCCACGGGAACAAGCCGGCCCCGCAGCCCCCGGACTCACCCTAGGAGATCTCCTCCTGGCAGCCCGAGCGCGCCTCCCCCAGCGCCCAGAAATACCCTCATCCTTCCAGATTCAAGGCTGGGAAGCAAACGGCCCCCAGCCGCCTGCCACATTATCAGGGCTTTAACATAATCCCCTTTACTTCCCTGGGAGTAAGACTGCAGGGCCCTAATTAGGGTTTTGCCTCTTGATTGCTTTTTTTAATTATTATTTTTCCCTATCTAGCTCCCTGTCAATCTAGCCCCCTGTCAGTTTAAAACGATTACATACAGACGCTTAATCCACAGCTCCTAGGCGGCCCTCGCCCCCCTCCCTCGCCCAAGACCGTGCCATACTCATTGATATTTGACGATCAAGGCGTGTGTCTGTGGGGAAACCGCTGCCCATCCATCTTCCCT